>JASANE010009099.1:0-10028 GCA_030248225.1 Trileptium ribeirensis | reverse complement strand
TTGCTGAACCGACTCCAAGTAAATTGAAAATGTCCAAAGTATCTGAATATAAAGATACATTTTTTGTTCCAGTAGCACTTCCGCCCATCGTAAAGGTATGTAGATGTACGTCCAATGTTTCAAGCGGTAACGTAAACGTATCCGTCTATGAATGGACTCCCAATGTGCTTGTAAATACTGTAATACTCGCCAGGAATATCGGCAGTCGCCTTTCGAGCGAGCCAGGAGCGGAACAAACAAAAACAAACTGTAAAGTTTCAAGCATAAAATATTATTTTTTTTACGAGCAAGTTGCGACAGAACAGCGGTCAATTAGTGGCGAGGTACTGTAGAGGGATAAATTTATTGCTTGAGAGAAAACGAGAAGGCCAACAAAAAATACACATATAGCTTGATCGGTTGCGGAAATGCTACCGTTTTCGCGTATTTTGGGTCTTCATATGACCCCATTTGAACCAGTTTTGTCCAACCCTGCCATGTAAATAATGACAATAATCATTATTGTCAGTCATGTAGAGGATGCATTGCAATGTAAAATCGTTTAGAATTCATAAAAGATTAGAACGACTTCGTGAATATTACTGTGTTCGTGTATTTTTTAGTGCCTGGGGCCCATTCAAAAAATCGGTTTCGACGAAACCTAAACGAAAACAATGAAAATAGCAGCACAGCATATGCACATGTAGATGAATTGTTCAGAAAAAAAAGACGAAAAGAAATATTGCTCGAACTGTTGGAGCAGATATTGCCGCTGGCCGCTGTAGTGTATTTTGGGTCTCATGGCTCCATTTAAGAAGCCCCTTCTGATCCAAATCCTGTATCCTGAAAGGGCGCTGTAGCAAACCTTCTAGAGAAGAAGTGGAATTACTGTGCAAAATGAGCATTGTATTAATTTACCCACAACTTGATTCAGGTATCTACACTGATTGTCGAGATACAACTTGATTTTTCAAGCCCCTTCAGTACCCTGTCCCGACTGCCTTCGGCTCGCTTTTTTTCGAGTGGAAGTTGTTGGGATCGGACTTTGCGCCTAACGAAAGGGCAAGAATAAAGATCTGTTGCTGAGGATGAATTGACATTGCTAAAATCTGTTCGTGTCACCCTAAAACCCAACAGGTAGGTATTATCAACTTTCACCACTATTCCGGCTAGAATGCTTCGCTTGGCTAAGTTCACTTACAGAGTGAAAACAGTGAGAGTTCAATTACTGGCTAAATTGGAGACAGGTAGTCTGCTAATTGATATTATTGGTGTATAAATTAAATATGTCGAAAATCTTAGTATCTTTAATGATTAACATAAACATCGTCCAAAATCATTTTTGTAACTGAGAGGTAATATTTGGCCGGCTATAGTGATCTATCCACCCAAGCTTCCACAAAGCAAAGCTGGTTCGTTTAAATCCAATTTTTTAGAATCAAGCGGTTGCATCGTCCTTAGCCGTAGTGAATCAATGCAGCATAAATCCAATTTTCAAGGGAAGGCTTTGGAAGAAAGAGCGACCTCTTAATGGTACTTCAGCTTCAGTGACTTGCGACAATAGTTTTAAATAAAGGGTATGTGGATTAAACGTGATTCCATACAACAATGATAGCGACGGGCAGCAACAGAAAACAGCGCTGACAACTGGCGCATCAAAATAATAGCAACACAGACCGATTTGCGCATTAAAAGTAAAAAAAAAAAAAAAAAAAAAAAAAAAAAAAAAAAAAAAAAAAATAAAAAAAAACAAAAAAAAAGACCATTAGGGTGATGACGATATTTTGAGGTACATTCCGTCCAGCAATTATGACACTGATAATATTGCTGTAAAGCATCCTATTGTCGCACTGCTACTTAACGCTGTGATTTGATGGTGTTTTAGATTCAGAGCAGTTTCAGCAGTAAAGCGCGTAGTGTCGACGGCACGAAATGGACAGAAAGAAACATAAAGCCGTAAATATAAAGCACAAGTTCTGTAAAAAAACTTTCAATTAATATTATTGGATATTGATGATAAAGGCCATAACCAATTACGAAATATTTTAAATCAAATGTCATGATCAAAAGTTTTAAAATTTTTCCAAATTCCTGTCAAAAAGTTTTACAATCAAAAAAATTTGAACGCTGCCTGAGAGATACTTGATATTCAAGATACAATGTCCCTTCATAAAATCCGCTTCTTTTAGGTGGCGCTTTATAATATTATTTTTTGGTGTAAAAAGAAACGTTAAATAAGAGGACTACTTTATTATCTTAAATGTTTTTTGGAAAGGTGTTAAAACTCATTTTGAGTATATTATTGGTTTATGTGGTGATAGACATTTGAAGAAAAGAGAGTTTTAGAAAACAACTAGCATTTACGTTTTAGAAAGTATCATGACAATCGAGCAGTAGTTGATAACTCAGACCGCCGTTCTTTCTCGCCGATGTTTTTAAAAACATAAGGCGATTCAAAAATCCATATCCATATATGTTAATTAGGATTTATACGTTAATCACTGAACAAAATAAGGCATATATGTTACATGTTGATCAATGGTCCGCAATGACTTTTTGCGTTTTCCGTTCCAGGACCAAAGGGATTTCCGTTTTCATAGGGAAATCGTACTTACTGTCTGTCCGTTGACTTTATACGATGGGGCCTATTTAAAACTTCTTTGCGTTGGAAGGACATTGCACAGGCGCAGGTACATAGTAGTTCTTTTTCAAGATTGGCTCAAACGTCAAGCAATTAATTAATGTTTAGCTGTTTAACAATTTTACAATTTCAAACAAAAAACGCATATTTTTCAATATGAAAGGCTATAATTAGTGCGCAAAGCTATTTTGGTGCATTGACTTTAGACATTGCTGTCATCATTAAATGGTTATTGACTCATTTAATGTAATGAAATTACTCAGTCTACAGATTTAGTTATTATTATTATATCGTTTATATCACTTAATTTTGAAAATCTTCAAATGTTCAGATTAGATTGGAATGGTTCTATGTTGCTTATCCAATGATTACATTCGAGTCTGAGCCCGTTATTACCAATTTATCATCAATTAATGATGTAATCAGATAATGATGGACTCAAAATCACTTCAAATTGTTAATTGTCGGCCATGGGGGTTTCCATTCATTAGTCATGGTGCTTCAAAGCATGTTACCAAATTACATATGGCTGTTAATTGATGCAATTTGATGATGATGAGTCTTTTTTGGTGATGGCGATTCCATATCCAATCGTGGAACAATCTATTAATGAATCCAATTCAAACAATGAACCAAATATTAACGGAGGAAGCAGGATATGATATAATGTGATATGATGTGGTTTGTGGCTCACTTTGGGAATTCACTGACGTTTATGATGATAGCATAGATTTAACTTCATGATAAGGAGTACAAATAACAAACACAATACAGAAGTTTCTCAGTAAATCTAGTTTAGTGGTGTAAAATTATTACCCAAAGTGAAGAGACACATGGAAAAGAATCAAAGATTCATGAGGAAATGACATTGTGTCGGCGATTATACTGGCTTTAATTTGGTGAAGGATCAAGATATAAACAAACAGAAGTGGACCAATATAGAACGAATAACAACCCAAAAGGAAATGAGAATGTGAAACACTACACAGACAGGATGATGTCTGCTGACATGCTGAATGTGTTGTTATATAGTGGACAATCTCATTGGAGTTTGTAAGAGCTGTGAGCTATACCTGTGAGAAAATTTCCTCAGTTATGCTTCCAGTTATGACATTCCGGAATGCCTTTGGCCAAATGAAAAGGAAAGATCCACCTCACCATCATATTATAACCTACAATGTCATTTTAATGTTTAGAAGCAAAATCACAAGGTTGCATGAAAATTTCTTTACAAGCTTTTAGTCACTATTCTCCCGTATGCAGTGATATTTACATGGCACGGTACAGTAAACTTTTGCGTGAAGGAAAGGTATATATAATAATTGAATTCTCTTTAGCGTTAGTGCGTTAAGGTTAGTGAGCTAAATAATTATTATTATTAGGTAGTGTGTGGAAATTCGGCAGCGCTTGTTTGTTGGCTTTCTTGTTGATAACTTAACTTTTGACAGGCAGATCAGGTCGGTGCCATACCTTATTTGAAAGCTTGAAATCTCTATTTATATCATTTAGTTAGACGGAAACACCGATTTTAACTCCTTCCCGCTCAAAAGGGTACCTAAAAGGCCCAGGTAGGGTCCCTAGGTATTCCACGACGAACATGTTATGAGTCATATCTCGACAACTACCGGTGTGATCTGGCCGCATTTGAGCTCACTTTGTTCAACAAGCTTAGCTCTATAAGGCTGTTAAATCTTAACGTTACCGAGATCACCTACTCGGGTTAAAATTGGTTTTCTAATGGGCCCTAGGGACCCCCGAAAACACCAAATTAATCATACTTCCTTAGCCGCTGGAGCGATTCGGCTAAGGTTAGGCTTATTTTGTTCAAAAAGCTATATATAGCTATAAACGCTGTGTTGCTATTGACCTCACCTATCGGCAGGGTTGAGTTTAGATGGCTTGTTAATGGGCTCTTGGGACCCCGAAAACACCAATTTGGCCATATCTCCTTAAGAACTGGAGCGATTTAGCCACGGCTGAGTTTATTTTATTCAGCAAAGCTGTATATAACTATATACGCTGCGTTGCTATTGACCTAATCTGTCGGGCAGGGTTGGGTAAATATACATGGACGCTTGGGACCTACGAAAACACCAAATTGATGATATCTCCTTAGCCGCTGGAGCGACTCCGCTAAGGTTGGGCGCATTTTGTTCAGAAAGCGAAACTATATAGCTATAGACTCTGCGCTGCGATTGATTGCACCTGTCGGTTAGGGTTGGGTTAAGATGGGTTGTCAATGGGCCCTTGGGACCTCCAAAACACCAAATTGACTATATCTCCTCAACCACTGGAGAGATTCAACCACGGTTGGGCTCATTTTGTTCAGAAAGCAAAGCTGTATATAACTACATGCACTACGTTATTATTGACCTTACCTTCGAGCAGGGTTGGGTAAAAACGGTTTATACATGCTTGGGACCCCAAAAACACCAATTTGGACATATCTTCTCAACCACTGGGGCGATTTGACTAAGATTGGACTCATTTTGTTCAGAAAGCAAAGCTATATATAGCTATAAACGATGCGTTGCTATTAACCTCACCCGACTAGAGCGATTCCGCCGCGGTTGGGCTTATTTTGTTTAGACAACAAAGCTCTATATAGCTACATGTGGTTTGTAGTATTTCAGTCTTAGAAATGCAAGTATTTTCCTAATTTTTTATATACACTCAAATTTCACTTTTTTGGCAACGAGACAAGTCCCTAGTGTAATTACACACTCACACTGTTAGTTGAAAATTTACAAAATCGTATGTTAAACAAAGGTTTACTTCCGTCTAAAGTCCAGTGTTAACAAACTACACAAATAAATAGAATCCAATAAATTACACACAATCAAATAGTGAAATTTGTACTATCTAAATCTACTCAGTACATGTATTTCTCATTTAAAAACACAAATGATGCGTACACTATGGCTGCTCTTTTGTTATAATACTAAATGAATCGTATAACCAAACATGAATCGTGCGGTTGGTGCGAGGAACGAGGAAGGTGAAAGGATAGTGGTGTTTGCTATAGCCAACAACATGGCAAACAGCAATTCTTACCATAAGGATAAAGATGCAATTGGCACTAGGTGACAATCCGGGTTGTTATGCCGAAGCATTGTGTGGAGGGTGGCCCTTAATGATTGCCCATTACACCACCCATCATCTTATCCGCCTAGACCAAAATCTAGTACCTGTTTAACGCATAGGTACTGCGAAGCAATTGTGGCTGAGTCCCTTGCCCAAGGAGATTAGCGCGACCACTGGATTCGAACTCCCGACTTCACGATTATGAAGCAGGCGCTCTAACCACTCGGCCACGCCGCCACTCCATAAGAAGTACTATAAGAAAGTGTATGTCAAGGAAGATCACATATACCAGTGGGGTGTCAACACGCAACTCGACTATATCTTTTGCCGAAGGAGGGAGCTCAACACGGTCAGAGACTGCAAAGTCCTTCCAGGAGAAGCAATAGCAAAACAGCATGTTTTTATTCTGCAAACCAAAAGTAAAGCGAAGCCACTGATCGTTAAGAAATCACGTTGGTGGAAACTGAACGAAAGGGAGCTTAGGGAGGAAGTTTGCTGAGAAGGTCGGTGAGGTGTCGGGAAGACGAGATGAGTTGCGTTGGGAGGCAACGACAAGAGTGATGACGAGCGCAGCGAAGGAGGTTTTAGGCAATACATCTGGGAAGCCAGGGGAAAAAGACAAGACGTTCTGGTGAAAGGAGGCGGTACACACGAAGAAGAAACTGAAGAAGGAGCCGGATACTAACCGGTGCGAGAAGACTATCTGGAATTACAAAAACGCAAACAAAGTAGCACAAAGAAAGGTTGCAAAGGCCAAACATGAGGCGTACAGTGACCTGTACCAAAAATTAGAGAATGGGGACGAGGGCTGGAGGAGCGCGATCAGGATGACAACGAAATAGGGACTCGCAGGATCTGTGCCAAGCTAAACTGCTAAAGGACAGACATCGCAAAATCTTATTAGGAAAAAAGGAGGTGAAAAGATAGGTGGAAAACCTACTTTGAACAGCTCATGAGCGTCGAAAATGAAAGTATTGAGCGAAGGGTCGAAACTGCAAGTGTCACTGAAAGAGAAGTGGCGGTAAAGGCAATGAGGAAAATGAAGAACGGTAAAGCTGTTGGCCCGGCGACATCCCGGTGGAAGCCTGGAGGGCATTGGAAGAGAGAAGTGGAGTGGATGTTCTCTGGGCATATTTTCGCAAGTCATGGAAACCGAACAGATGGTTGACGAATAGAGAGACAGTGTGCTCAAACCCATTTTCAAGAATAAAGATAATATCAAAGAGTGCGGAAATTACAAAGGAATCAAGTTGATGGCACACACACTGAAGATGTGAGAGAGAATAGTTGAGAAGAGAGTGAGAGGGAGGGTCGACATATCCGCGCAACAGTTTGAATTCATGTCGGAAAGAAGCACATCCGATGCAATCTTCGCACTGCGGTAACTGACCGCGAAATACAGAGAAGTGCAGCGGGACTTATATTGCGTCTTTATCGACCTTGAGAAAGCGTATGACCGAGTGCCAAGGCAAGAGATATGGAACTGCGTGAGACTGAAAGGAGTGTAGGAGAAATATGTTTGGTTAATCCAAGACATGTACGCAAGGTGCAGGACGAAAGTGAGGTGTGAGCAGCTCGTACCACTGAGGACTTCCTGGTGGATGTCGGGCTGCACCAAAAGTCAGCGCTTAGCGCATTCCTGTTCGCCATTGTCAATGACTGTCTTACTGAAGGCATCCAGAAGCATGGGAAATGCTATTCGCTTATTGTCCTGTGTGGAGAGACAAGGGAAAGTGGAACGTCGGCTCGAAATGTGGAGGGAGGCAATGGAGGAACGGGGTCTTAGGGTTAGCAGGCAGAAGACGGAATACCTCCGTGGGCGATCGAGGTATTGTGGAGGATGTGTACTTGCAAGGAGAAAAGCTGATGCGTGTGGAACAGTTTAAGCATCTTGGATCGACGATACAGAGCACAGGCAACGCAGTCAGTGAGACCGTACGAAGGATAAGAGAGGGATGGATGGCGTGGAAGGATGTCGCTGGAGTGATGTACGATAGAAGGGCACCAGTGAAGGTGAAAGGCAAAATGTACAGGATGATGATGCGACCTTTGCTGTAGGGTATGGAGACAATCGCGTTGACAAAAGCACAGGAGAAGAAAATGGAGGTAGCACAAACGAGGATGCTTAGATTTACGATAGGGAAAACCCGCCTAGACAGAGCAGGGAACGAAGAAGTGAGAAGAGTATTGAAATTGATACCTACGACAAACAAAATACGAGAAGGCCGGCTAAGGTGGCTGGGTCATGTTTTGAGAAGGGAGGAGGGGTATATGGGCCATATGGTATGGAGACTGGAGGTGAGGCGACGAGGGAGGCCCAAGCGGAGATGGAGACTGCGTGAGCGGAGGCATGAGAGCAATGGGACTGCAGGAGGCTAACACACAAGATAGAATGACTTGGTGATCGCGGATTCGCACCGGCGACCCCAGCTAGAGGGAACAAAGCCCGATGAAGAAGACTAAATGGATCGTGAAAAAAATTTCGCTCACAATTCTGTCATCATTGTTCACGAATTTGCCAATCCGAACAGGGTTCGTGATATAAGAACTATGTGTTTGCGTCCATCTGTCGCTTTCACGCGGCTGTACCCACTCATTAAACGACATGTTTAGACACACGATCCGTGTGCGCAAGTTCATGTTTTCGGTTATTATTCGAGTCAAAATGCCATGTGTTTCGCACACTGCTACATCAACATTCCATGTATATATGCTTCGTAGATCGTGACGATGGTAAGTTACTTCATTCTACCATATACCCACGATTATGAAGCGCGTTTCTAATAAAAGCAGTCAGCAAATGGGGCACAAATTCGTAAAATAGCGAATATCGTTACCGTTGACCAGTGAGTAACCGGAATTCCGGTTCCGGCGAAAATCGTGTTCCGGTTGCGGTTCCGGCAAAGGGCAAAAACCATACCGGAACCGGAATTCCGGTTTAAAAATAGTGTTTGAAATTTTCCACGTTTTTTGCGTCATCCTGTAATCCAAACATATGTAATATATATTATACAATAATCAAGCTCCAATACAACCAAGCAAAAAAAATATTAACCAACCAATTTGCCGTGTGAAACGTAAATAGGGCACATAATTAGAGCAGGGATTTTTCATAATAACCTGCAGGAGTTTGTTAAATCAAAGCCAGGTCGATGCTTGTAGAAGCTATTTTACACATCCAGAATTCTGTGGGATACGTTTGAATTAAACCGGTCCAACGCGGCAACAGAGTATGGCTTACGCTGCAGTACTTAGGGTATGCTTGGCTAACATAAATTGCGTCAAGCACCCACCAGTGCGCTTGTAAACTTGGTAAATCAGTGTAAATTGAAGTAAACTAACGTTATCTGCAACGCAGCTCGAAACTGCTTTCTTGGCAATGAACTGTATTTATTGAAACTGTGCGAGCAGCATCACAGTGTGTCTCATTTATGGCATTCTGATTAGAAAGTTATCATCATTATGATCTAACTGACGGGCACTGTTTGGCAAACGCTAGCCTAAACAGTGTCTCTTACCATTGATCAGAAAATTACCTTCTATCTATTATTTTCTCTTAGAATCATATAAACCAATAATTTTAAGTTTCTTACAGAAGAACATGCAACAAACGTATGTGCAGTAAAGGGAGACGACTGGAGACAGAGCGCAAATGTGTATTCTATGCTCCAAGCTTTGTAAGCACATTCCATTTGACGCAGTATACGCAATGGTGTATAGTGGAAGACATTTTTTGATCTGAATGTCCAAAAACCGACACATTTGATCGATAAATAAACATCATTAGCTTCCTCAGTGTCTTTAAAGTTTCAGAAAGGCAATAATACCATCGCGATACATTAAGTTTAATGTAAAAGTTATTTTTAATGCATTTTAAATCCACTCTACCTTCATTTCTTCCATCATCTGTTTTACTATATATAAATTTCGAAGACCAGGTTCCGGTTCCGGATCCGGTTTAAATGGACAATTCCGGTTGCTGGTTCCGGTTATTCCCTGCCGTTGACATATGCAGGAAACTCAACATTTGTGCGCAGTCAACAATTTTATTGATCGTGAACAACGATATTTATAAAACAGCACAGCTGTACCCAAATAAATTGACTCACGTATAATTGTCGCTATATGCAACACTGCTTAAGGTAAAATGACGTCACCCAATAGCCTCACTTCAGCCATCAAATATCATAGTTGTTCTATCACCACAAATAATCAAAAATTTCAAGACCCGTTGAATAAATTAGAATTAAGACATTATACATTTTTTTAATACGAAGATTAACCTAAAATCTATCTGAATTTTTTTGTCATATTATCAGCATAT
>JASANE010009097.1:0-12110 GCA_030248225.1 Trileptium ribeirensis | reverse complement strand
ATGTCCGTGTACTTCGTTCAGTTACGTATTGTGCTGGTGATATGACATTCGCTACTTCAAAGTTGTACTGAGTGCAGGCTGTTCGGATTGAATCATAATTTATTTCGTTTTATTGTTGAGAAAATACAACTACACACCTCCTGATACCTATGTGGTTATAAATTTCAGCGCGTTTTGGTAGAAAAACGCTTTCTTGTTTCGAAACTAATTCTCAACATGCTTCATTACCGAAATATTTGTTTTTTAAAATTCCGGTTACCAGAGTTTTGAGTTTCAAAAATTTTGATAGCCTGAATTTTGGATTCAATCAATTATTTTGGCATCTTGAATTTTGGGTGTCTAAAATCTCGGTAGCTTGAAGTTTTAGGTCAACAAATTTAGGTAATCTGATTTTTTTGCTTTTTCTCGCTCCTTGCACAAGCGTTTCTGGATCTTTCAGTCGCTGAGATTTGTCAGGTCAGGTTTGTGGAACAATACTTCCCACATTATTAGCTAAATTGTTAGTTTGTCGTGATCGATGTGTTCACGAAAAACTAAGAGTTTCTGTACGTCTATAAGAATAATGGTTGAGTTAGCAGTTTCCTAAACTGAACTAACACTAACTAATATATAGTACAGACCTAGTAGCCATCATCAGTTGCCTTTACCATATAGCATATCTAGATGTGATGAGTTCGAACCAAGAGATGGAAGAGCGGACAGACTACATTCATCAACTTGTTCTATTCAACAGAATCCTACCCTAGCCACAGTGTCGAAATGAGAATTGTTTCAACCTGTTGTAGCCCTGAGACGCAGTAGCCGTCATCAGTTGCCATTACATATAGCGTGTCCAGATGTGATGAGTTAGAAACCGAGTGGAAGAGTGGACAGGCTACATTCATCAACTTGTTCTATTCAACAATCCTACCTAGCCACAGTGTCGAAATGAATTGTTTCGACCTGTTGTTGCGTCATCAAGAAACATATAGCCATCATCAGTTGCCATTACCATATAGCATATCCAGATATGATGAGTTCGAACCAAGAGATGAAAAAGTGGACAGACTACATTCATCAACTTGTTCATCTAGAATCCTACCTCACTCACAGTGTCGAAATGAGAATTGTTTCAACCTGTTGTAGCCCTGAGACGTATTAGCCGTCATCAGTTGCCATTACCATATAGCATATCCAGATGTGATGAGTTCGAACCAAGAGATGGAAGAGTGGACAGACTACATTCATCAACTTGTTCTATTCAACAGAATCCTACCCTAGCCACAGTGTCGAAATGAGAATTGTTTCAACCTGTTGTAGTCATGAGACGTAGTAGCCGTCATCAGTTGCCATTACCATATAGCATATCCAGATGTGATGAGTTCGAACCAAGAGATGGAAGAGTGGACAGACTACATTCATCAACTTGTTCTATTCAACAGAATCCTACCCTAGCCACAGTGTCGAAATGAGAATTGTTTCAACCTGTTGTAGTCATGAGACGTAGCAGCCGTCATCAGTTGCCATTACCATATAGCATATCCAGATGTGATGAGTTCGAACCAAGAGATCGAAGAGTGGACAGACTACATTCATCAACTTGTTCTATTCAACAGAATCCTAACCTAGCCACGGTGTCGAAATGAGAATTGTTTCAACCTGTCGTAGTCATGAGAGTCAATCGTATTGACTCTAGTTTTAAATTTGACCAGTTATTGTGTACATATTATTATCGTCCAGGATTTCGAACATCTTTACTTGACATTCTGATTTTTTCTATGGCGGTTTTATCGCTTTTTGAGCTCGCTATATATATGTTGATACAGAACATTCTTAATTACGATTCTTGACTACGAAGCACGACGTTCATTATTGACGACGTTTATTGTGATTCCGAAGCTATGTTCATTATTAATTACATATGTTCTGCTTGCGCTGATAGAAAGAGTTGACAGAAAATTCAGCAAAATGCTGTAACGTTGATCCGGAAGCTTTGCTTTATGAGGAGATAACAAAATCATAGTTTAGTGCATTAAAGGCTAGAGGTGTACTCAGTGGCGAGGCCAGCCCTCTGAATTTGGGGGGCTATAGCCCTACGACCGTTCACTTCTTACTCAATACAACTACAACTTACAACTATTAACTTTTTATATCGGAACAGACAGTGTGTTCGTATGCTGGAGTGTGTACGCTTGCGTTCGTTGGTTGTTGCGTGAAGCTATCAAGATTGTTGGTGGGGCGAAAAATGTGGGAACTGAAAAATTTAGGGGGCTAATCCGTTTCAATTTGGGGGGGGGCTAGATTTTTAATTTGGGGGGCTTAGCCCCCAGCCCCACCCTAGCCTTGCCACTGTGTACGTTGTGTATAACACATGTAAAATTCGATCTGGCTTAGTTTCCATGCAGTCAGTACATAATTTTCTGTGGCTTGAGAGAATTCCAGTACACAGACTGACATTTGTTGGTTTTTAGGCTTCTCCAAGCCGTACTGAGTTCCAGGTCTGCCACTCACTGTGAGGGCAGGCCGAGAGTGTTGATAGAAATCACTCTGTTGATTATTTGGCAAATGGATTCCCTAGCGAGCGTTGTAATTGTTAGACCTCAACATATTTTCAGGTGTGAGCACGTATAAAGCTACTAGTAACCTTTGTGTCGTTTCTACTGTGCTGTTTCCTTATTACTGGTTACTAGCCCGCGATTATCAATAATGACGGAGGGTGCGCGCGGCAACATTTTTACTGGGATCACAGCTCGATCATGCTGTCATCATACCCACCGGGTTGATATCTTAATCGGTTGGCATCGTTCTGGCAACCCGAATTTCATGTGCCAGGACTGATGCGATAAATAGCGAGCGGCCAAACAGTTCGACAATCGTTTAAGTCAGGCTTTAATTCATTGTTAGTATATGTTAACTTCCCTTGGCATAATGTGCACATCTTCTCGCATACATTCCGTGTAATTTTTAATGCTCTGTAATTTTGTTAGTGCTAAATGACAATTGCTGTAAATAAAGCCGATCCATTGTATCTTTTACTCAAATTTGTCGAAACTAGCAGCACGGTTTATCGCTTTAAGTTGCTATCCGTTCACGAGAACATTGGGAATTAACATACCCTGACCCGCCTAAATATTCGTCGACGCACTTCCACCTAACCGGAAGAATTTGGCTTTCACATTGTTGGGCCACGAATAGGTGCCCCAATATTCCACCTCTAGGAATTTACCCAAGTTACATTTTTTCCTGGACTCGGCTTTCGCACGGCAAAGTCCGAGCGTGAGCCAAGCTCGAACAATACTCACTACACAAGCACCGACTTCAGGTGTATAGCTTCCTAGCAACTAATTACACCAGGCTGCGTTGGGCAAAGTCCTGACAACCCGTAATGAATATTATATCAAAGCGGTCCCGTAGGATAACTAAACAACAACCCTTACGATTATTCTTTTGTGCGTACTAAGATTACACTTGCGCCCTTTCTCGACTAAGTCCGCCCCCTCCGTTGACCGTCCTTCGCATTTCGTGCAAGTCAAGTTGGGCTAAGACCTGACTAGGCTTTTAAGCTCTCGCCCCGGTTAGCCAAAAGTGTGAAATACAGTTCTCCCGTTGCGTTCTAAGCCACCGTATGCAATCACAAACCCGCTAGCAACCACATCTAAAACTTCAATGGAAAATCTCACCCAATATCGGTTAGGACGATATTTGCCCAACCAACGGTGCTGTCTTACCGATCTCCCGAGCGCGCTGTGGATATTCAAACCGTCTAGAACGCGACATTGTGGATGTAGGGTGTGTCCCACTTCCCCTTAGTTGGTGGAACGGGTCGCCACACCCGGGGGTACCTGTGGTGGCTTCGGCGACGTAGGCCGTATTCGCACGGGGGTCCTACCCTTGAACAATTGGACCAGAGGGCGGCAACTCTCTTTTACTCTGAGCCCACCCCTGGAGGCCTGCTAATAATTCGTGGGGTGTAGAGTTCCGGCAGGTAGAAGTTGGCAGCCCGCGTTCCCCTTTACAAATTATGTAAAATTAAATTAAACAAGGAAAAATTTAACATTAGATTAATCTGTCGCATAATTTCAGACTAGTCTAATAAACTATGAAACGCAAAAAAATTTAGTTTTCAAAAAATAGTTGACATTGTTTGGTCATAAATTCAATAATGATAATCGCATGGAAACTTATTTTCTAATTTGATTTATCCTGTTATTTATATAATTCCTCGCTGGGAATAGTCAATGTCACGAGCTTCGATCAAAGTTAGTTGACCAATAAAATTATGAATCAAGAATGGTCCTTAAAACAATCGGAAAATGAAAAATTGATTATAATACCAAATCTAAGTTTAAACTTTTACTATAGAATTCCACGTATAACTTTATTTGGAAAGCGAGTTGGTTGTAAAAAAACAGAAGATGTAGATAAAAGTATCATATCGAGTTTCCCCCTCGAGTATACATTTATACTGTATCCCTAAGCCTAAGGCTAAGCCAATGACATGATCAAAGAACTAAGACAAATTTGGTAACCGGTCATGCTACAAGTAGACCGACTTATGCCAAAGTTATAGTAAATAACACAGTTTGTCTAATGGTTCGCTAACTAAGCTGGTCTTAAATCAATATAAAATAAAACATTTATAAAACATAATTAAATAAATTATAAAATATTATATTAGTATCCTGTGTCGGCCTAATCTCAACTACCGGTAACACTTTCGTTCGTATATTGCCATATTTATCGCATCGCACATTGCGTGGCCAGTTAATTTCCGAGTTTGTTATTTGGCGTGCGTTTGTACATTCGTTGTTGTTCATTCGAGTTGCGAGGTTCGTTAAGAAACCGAGCAACAGCTCCTAAACAGAGCAATGGCTAGTGTATCAGACCTCTACCAGAGCGGTCCAGATTAAATCGCGGTGGGAGAAAAAATTTAGTTCAAGATTGTGCAATTTACACATTTTTTAAGAAATAAAGGGTCAAAATTAGGCTTTAGTTGAGTTTGAAATTAAAACAAAAAATATAAATCTTTAACGGCAGTTCTAAAATAACTATATACTAACCGCCACTAAATATATTTAGAATAGAAGAACGTTTCGACAATCGCCGTACCGTCTTTGTGATAGACATAGTTAAAATAGTAATGGCACAACTACTGGTCTATATCTTTGCTGCAAAATGATATAATGGATTATCTTTCTTTATCATAAAGTTATGAATATAATACAATATTTGCATATTTTTTTCAAATTTAGTGCAGTAATGGTTCAACGTAGTTAGTGATATACTTAAAAATAATATTTACGTCAATTTATGCTAAAAATGTTGCCATGTTAATTAATATATGTTAAATATTCAATATATGTTAAAAATGTTGAGATCTTGAAAGAAAAATTGACGCACAGATCTTGTTTTAAAACTAAACTAGGTTTAGTTTATCAAGATAAAGTAGTTGGTACAATACAATTATAGCATGATCTAGCTGTGTTATGTCGATATTTTGGCTAAGCTATGGATTTAGTTAAGTCGTGTTCACACGCTCAAACTTTTTGCTCAAATTTTGATCAAAGTTTGAAAGCATCTTTATTGCATTTTTTGTAAGTTTGAATGTTTGAACACTATTCAAAATTTTCAAGGATATTCCGGTTGTCAATGACCGACACGATTCATTACTTGAAAAAGTTTGAGCTCAAATTTTGATCTCAAATTTTGAAATATTACATTTTTTCTTCAAAGATTACCGTCAAATTTTGATCAAAATTTGATCAAATTTTGAGCTCAAAATTTGAGCAAAAAGTTTGAGCGTGTGAACATGCCTTTAGTATAAGCCATACATGCCGACGGTCGGTCATGCCGGGGGGGTAGAGGCGCCACGGGGGGGGGGTCGCGGCCATCCCAGGGGGGGTAACCCCCCCTGGCCTTTCGGCCTCGGGGGGGGGGTCCGGACCTCAGGGGGGTAACCCCCCCTGCCGGCATGTATGGTATAAACACTGAGTTTAAACATACGATGGCTAAACATTTTCGTGGGCAACATCTGCAATATATAATCTAGCTTTTTGTATGATAAAATTTGTTCGCTTTATAAATGACGGAGTTACAGGGCAATACGAATATCATTGCTACCTACATCCGAGCTGGTAGACCTCTTCCGAAAGTAGAGCTTAAAAGCCACCAGAATATTGCTTTAGAATTTAAACTAAAAGCTGGTTAAACAAATTTCAGATTTAATTAAGCTTAGGCGATTATTACAAGGACGAATTTATACTACAAAATGATCTATTATTATTATTATTTGCAACTAGATATTATATGCTAATCGGATTTATTTTTCCGACAACATTGTGCTTCCTATGACGTTCTATTCGTGTCAACAAGAATTAAACATTAAAATTAGTTCTTGTACTATCATGGATTTATATTGAACAGTCGGACAAACGTTCATGAAAATCGAGAGAAATATTTGTGCTTCGACAGAAATATTTTCAACGAATTTTTAATAGAATAATAATTTAGATAGGGTATCGCGTTAAATTGAGGAAAACAAAATAGATTTAAATATTTGGGCTTGGAATTGGAAATTACTTGTATTCCATGTTATTTTTAGAAAATGGCCGAATTCTAACAGTATATTAGACAAAGCAGAATTTTCATTAGAATATAGTATGTATTAAAAATATTGAAAATTGCTTAGTCACCAAAAACATTCTGAATTGTCACCAACATCAAATTCTAAATTTAAAAATATCGGATTTATGAAATCGTCTGAACTGTCACCAAAAGTTTTAAAATAAATGTTTCTGATGCCAAATTGTTCATGCAACAAATACTTTGTTACAAAATAATATCCGGTAAAATTTACTAAGCATTATCAAGATTTAGTTGTAAGATAATATCAAATGTCAAGTGAAAAATGTGGATTAATTGTGCATAATATGGAAGTACTTTCGAATTTTTTCAATGTCTTGAAGCTGCCCAGCAACTTCTTGTCAACAATATTTTATGCCAAAACGAATCCATACTAGGTATACCAAAACACTTTTTGTTTGTCATCATGAGCTATTATTAAATCGCCCCAAGCCGAGAATTCCAGTATTTGTTTCATCGATTCTACGAAGTTTAGGCTTCACTTTAAGAACACAACCACGCGTAGATATGCCAAAGCTAGGATTGATGTTATTTCTTTCATCGTTTCTACGAAGTTTAGGCTTCACTTTAAGAACACAACCACGCGTAGGTATGTCAAAGCTAGGAATGCTGTTATTTCTTTCACCGTTTCTACGAAGTTTAGGCTTCACTTTAAGAACACAACCACGCGTAGATATGCCAAAGCTATGATTGCTGTTATTTCTTTCATCGTTTCTACGAAGTTTAGGCGTCACTTTAAGAACACAACCACGCGTAGATATGCCAAAGCTAGGATTGCTGTTATTTCTTTCATCGTTTCTACGAAGTTTAGGCTTCACGTTAAGAACACAACCACGCGTAGATATGCCAAAGCTAGGATTGATGTAATTTCTTTCATTGTTTCTACGAAGTTTAGGGTTCACTTTAAGAACACAACCATGCGTAGATATGCCAAAGCTAGGATTGCTGTTATTTCTTTCATCGTTTCTACGAAGTTTAGGCTTCACGTTAAGAACACAACCACGCGTAGATATGCCAAAGCTAGGATTGATGTTATTTCTTTCATCGTTTCTACGAAGTTTAGGCTTCACTTTAAGAACACAAGCACGCGTAGATATGCCAAAGCTAGGATTGCTGTTATTTCTTTCATCGTTTCTACGAAGTTTAGGCTTCACGTTAAGAACACAACCACGCGTAGATATTCCAAAGCTAGGATTGATGTAATTTTTTCATTGTTTCTACGAAGTTTAGGGTTCACTTTAAGAACACAACCACGCGTAGATATGCCAAAGCTAGGATTGCTGTTATTTCTTTCATCGTTCCTACGAAGTTTAGGCTTCACGTTAAGAACACAACCACGCGTAGATATGCCAAAGCTAGGATTGCTGTTATTTCTTTCATCGTTTCTACGAAGTTTAGGCTTCACGTTAAGAACACAACCACGCGTAGATATGCCAAAGCTAGGATTGATGTTATTTCTTTCATCGTTTCTACGAAGTTTAGGCTTCACTTTAAGAACACAAGCACGCGTAGATATGCCAAAGCTAGGATTGCTGTTATTTCTTTCATCGTTTCTACGAAGTTTAGGCTTCACTTTAAGAACACAACCACGCGTAGATATGCCAAAGCTAGGGTTGATGTTATTTCTTTCATTGTTTCTACGAAGGTTAGGCTTCACGTTAAGAACACAACCACGCATAGATATGCCAAAGCTAGGATTGATGTTATTTCTTTCATCGTTTTTACGAAGTTTAAGCTTCACTTTAAGAACACAACCACGCGTAGATATGCCAAAGCTAGGGTTGATGTTATTTCTTTCATCGTTTCTACGAAGTTTAGGCTTCACTTTAAGAACACAGCCACGCATAGATATGCCAAAGCTGGGATTGCTGTTATTTCTTTCATCGTTTTACGAAGTTTAGGCTTCACTTTAAGAACACAACCACGCGTAGATATGCCAAAGCTAGGGTTGATGTTATTTCTTTCATCGTTTCTACGAAGGTTAGGCTTCACGTTAAGAACACAACCACGCATAGATATGCCAAAGCTAGGATTGATGTTATTTCTTTCATCGTTTTTACGAAGTTTAGGCTTCACTTTAAGAACACAACCACGCGTAGATATGCCAAAGCTAGGGTTGATGTTATTTCTTTCATCGTTTCTACGAAGTTTAGGCTTCACTTTAAGAACACAAGCGCGCGTAGATATGCCAAAGCTAGGATTGCTGTTATTTATTTCATCGTTTCTACGAAGTTTAGGCTTCACTTTAAGAACACAACCACGCGTAGATATGCCAAAGCTAGGGTTGATGTTATTTCTTTCATCGTTTCTACGAAGGTTAGGCTTCACGTTAAGAACACAACCACGCATAGATATGCCAAAGCTGGGATTGCTGTTATTTCTTTCATCGTTTTACGAAGTTTAGGCTTCACTTTAAGAACACAACCACGCGTAGATATGCCAAAGCTAGGGTTGATGTTATTTCTTTCATCGTTTCTACGAAGATTAGGCTTCACGTTAAGAACACAACCACGCGTAGATATGCCAAAGCTAGGTTTGACGTTATTTCTTTCCGTGTTTCTACAAATTTAGGCTCCCCTTTAAGAAATATCACGCATAGATATACCAGAACTAGGGTTGTCGTTATTTTTCATTGTTTTTATGAAGTTTAGATTTCATTTTAAGAATTCAACTAAACGCAGATATGCCAAAGCTAGGATTAACGTTATTTCTTTCTTCGTTTCTACGAAGCCGAGGCTTCAATTTAAAAACACAACTGCGTAGATACGCCAAAGCTAGGGTTGTCGTTTGCTGCGAAACGTAATATTTCGAATGATGCGAAGTTGGACCTATACATAGCAGATGTAGTCTATGTGGTTTCTTGGGGGAGGGAGTTCCCGGAAGGCGGAAGTCTGTTACAACGTTTTGTAAGTCAGGGGTTTTCGGATTTTTCTAAATCTTTCGAGACTCGTTACTTCCCCTGCTTTGCTAAAATTTTCTTCAGTTTCAACGAAATTTTTCCCACTTTTATCAAAAATTTTCCTAGTGTTTGCAATTTCTTCCTATTTTAACCGAATTTAAATCCCATTTGATTAATTGTCGCAAACATGTTGCGCCGGTTTTCGGCCAGAAAAGGGGGGATGCATAGCCTTGAGCTTTCGGCCAAAATATGGCTTCAGGAGAGTCTGTTCCACCCTCAGTGGGAAAATTTCCTTCGGCGAGGGAAAGGGAGGGGAATGCGGATCCTTGAGCTTTCGTTCTAAATATGGCTTCAGGAGAAGGCTGTTCGACCCTCAAGAGGAAATCCTTCCTTCTACACTAGAAAGGGTGGGGGATGCGGAGATTTGACCTTTTGGCCAAAATATGGCTTCAGGGGAAGGCTGTTCGACCCTCAAGGGTAATACTTCCTACCCGGTACGGATGTGTTTGGGCTAATGCCACATCAAATGAAAAGTGAAAAAGTTGATCCAACATGCTGTTGACGAATCTACAGGCGCAAAATGGATATAAAACGAAATTGTTTTAGCACCATAGTGTTGCAATCGAGATATGATTGTAATGAATTTCCTGCATAGTTGGTGCTCATTATCAATTTGTTACAATTAATACTACGGAAAATTATCTTGTTTCCTAAAATCAGTTAGAGATACCACAAGCGAAGTAGAGAAGAGTATGGCTCTTCTTTGCACTCACATGTAAACCCATGTTTGATGACGCAGCGGTGTTCGGCCTGAACCGGGTGCTTTTTGGGGGGCCGAGATGCACTGACCGCCCAGATTCTGGGGGTAGCTCGGACCCCTAGTTTTTTTGGGGGGTAGGTCGGATCCCTCTAATTTGTGGGGGGTCGGACCTGCCCCCCGAAAAAACTGGAACGGGTCCGAACTACCCCCCGAATCTGACGGATGTCGGTGCATCTCGACCTCCCCCCAAAAAAAGGAAAAACTGGAGGGGGGGTCAACTGGAAAACGCTGGCGTCATCAAACACGGATGTACATGTGAGTGCAGGGAAGTGTCATACTCTTCCTAATGCTCTCTTGGAAATGCTAATATATACTTGTATTTTTTAATTCAACTGGATGCAATATATAAACTAAATTTGAAATACTATCATGTGTTACTGCTCGAAGGACTACAGACTTCAGCTGTTACGCTCAAACAACTACCGAAATACTATATGTATTACCACTCGGAGAACTATAGACATCAGCTGTTATTTTTATCCAACTACCGTTGCTTTCGTTAGTTTGGAATGATGAAAGAACACGAAGAGTGACTGGATATCTTCTGGCCATTGGAACAGCTGTTAACAACGTAAAATATACCTTGTGGTAGCTTTTTCACTGCAGCTGTTGCAGCCATCGTTACGATTTCAGCTGCCTTCTAGCCTCACTGATTACTCGGATATTCGAGGATTATTGGAATTCAATTACTTTCCAGGTTTTTTCGAAATTGTGTGGCATTTGTCGGAGTTACTTTTTGGTTTGAAGGTGCTGCAGTACACAAGCCATCGTCAAAATGATCTGTAGCTCTTCAACAAAACCATAAAGGACGAGCACACATTTCATGAGAAACGGGACTGCCGCAATTCGTCATACTTTTAGAGCGCCGTGTTCGAGAAGTGAACAGTAATTACAGAGACTAGCGAGCGCCATCTGACCGCTGGCTTCTCATGGCTTAACAACAACCCAGTCCTTTATGCTTATTCCATTGATAGATAGAATATCATCACGTTTTGATCAGGGTACGATTTGGGCCGTATGGCAATTGAATTATACAAAATTTACTCACCTCTTTCAAAGATAAATGAATAGTCTAGAGGAATATAATTCATTAGTAGATATAAAAAGCTGCTTTTACACCCCTCCCCCACCGGTGGGCGGTGGTGGTGGTGAGTTATATGTTGGTTGGATGTATGTACATAGGTGTGCAGGCATATATTGGCATACATGTCTACTTCACATATATATATAAATACACATATAGCTATAATATTCGTTGATTTCATAAGCTGAAATATTAAGTTGTCTCTTTTAAAATTAATTCTTTTTAATAAAACAAAACAGAAACGTTACGTCAACTCAACCTCATTTAATATGCATAAAACTCAGAATATTTAATTACTTGACGCTCATTAAGTATGCAAACACCATATGCCAAGATATCTCATTAACTATGCAAAAAAACAGAATATTTAATTAGGTCAGTCTCATCTAATATGCAAGCACCTTAAGGCTGCAGTTTGGTTTTAAATAAGGTTTCATTTGACTCGTGACGTTATCATGCATGATCGTATTTATAACTCTCTGTTTTATTCTACTCTTAGCCAAACTAATAATAAATAATACGTAGTAGTATAGTAGGGACGACACGAACATAGAGGATTTGAGGATTCATTCACCTTCATTTTTGTAGAAAATTTTAATTTCTTGTTTGGGGTCATTAGCGGGGTACGGGATTGTACGGGGCCATATGGTGGTGCTGGGTTGCACCATGGTGTCAGCGTGTGCCGG
>JASANE010009096.1:0-21640 GCA_030248225.1 Trileptium ribeirensis | reverse complement strand
TATGTTGGCTTACGTTCAGTTAGTATCTACCTCATTAAAAATAATAGGAAATGAAAAATTAAGGACTTAATATTTTCCATGGGTATCTCTATTACTCTTTAATATGAGATGGTAAATGGAAATGGTTCGGAAATACACGTACCGTGTATATCCGAACGGATTTCACAGACTTTACTTTAGGGTGAGTAACCAGGGACGTATAAAAATTAAATCACACATAATGAAATAACTTAATAATTGACACAAAAATACTATATAGCATCGTTAGAAGCATGAAAGTTCAAATTCTTTTTTTTGTTGAACTTGAAACGAAGCCGCTATGCCCACGTTTGGGTACCCCTCCCCGTGAAAATCGCAGGAGTTATTCCCCGACAGGAGTGACCCGTCATTGGATTCCTCTCGTCAAATCCGACACAAATGTATATCCCTCACCCCACAAAACAGTCACCTGAACCCGTCGGAACCGTGTAAAGCACTTTGATAATTCATAAAATTGCTGATGGGCTCGCCTGAGAGCCCACTTTCCCATTTAGTTGTCCAAAAATGGACCTGTTACACATCAAATTGATCGGACAGACACACTGAGTCCGAATCCGAATCCCGTTTGGCACTTCGACCATTGCTAAGGGAATGGCTCCCTCTTTTTATTCTCTTACCCATCGTTTGTTTACTTAGGCCGCGTCTCTTTCCTTCGGACGCTGTTTCCAAGCCGCTAAGCATGTATGCTAATATGTATGCTTATAGCGAATAAATATGTAATAACCGGTGACGCAACTGCATGGCGCAACTTCCTAACACCATGCCCATACGACCCCGGCTATCGTAACCTCAAGAAGGTAAACCGTGAATCTTGAATTTTTATTGAAGTTATTCTTGGTCGGTGCCAAGGCGCTTACGCAGCTTAGCAGGCCGCAGGCGCGCTTCACGAAATCTGTTCGGACCCCGCCCGAAGATTTGTAGCGCCTGTCTGATATCGGGCTATCATTTCTGAGGTCCCCCAGGGAGGCTAGCACCGACACCTGCTCGCAGGTCATCGCGGTTTCGCCGCTATTCCCTATCTTAAACTCATCGGAAGTTGTTTTTTATTCTATTTTAGAGTCAGTAAGTTTGGAAATAAAACGTAAAAAGCGTCCTTAGAAATTTGAAGCTCTCAAAATGAGTGACCTATTAGTTAAAATCGCCAGATATGCTCCATGTTAGAGCATTGACCTATGTGGCCCCCACAGGGTTCCGACGAGCCCTGAGTGTTTAATGTCGGATTATCAATGGCGTGGCCTGCGCTTTTTTAATGTATTCTATTTTGGATGAAATTAGTCTGAATCCTGAGTGAACTTTTCAAACTATCACCGGGGACGAGTCAACTTTTTTAACATACATTCCTAAGAAATTTCTCCTTGATTTGCAGAGAAAACATGAAATAGAGTTGATAGGAGGCCATGCTCGTCAGGGCTTGCAACATTCTCGCACACAAGCCATGGCGAACAGGGTCTGCTCGTCCGAGCGGACAAAGCCGTGTTTCACGGTCAAAAATTCCTAGCGTCTCGGATTGAGTTAAGTCTGAACACAGAGTTTAGAATACAAAGTTTATTTTAATAATCAAGTCTTCTGTGGGGGACAAGTGTCTCCTGAACGTGTCGGGAAGCCTAGCAACAGCTCAAGGGAGTCGCTTGCGTGCACTACATCGGCGGGCGTAAGACATCAAAACGGGCAAAAGGGACGGAGCATGCAGCTCTACGCGCGAGCGTGGACTCAGGGGCGGTTATCCCTGCTTACACTCAATGTTAGCGAACTAATCAGCTATGCAGTGCACTAAGCAGGGGCCCTAGGGTGCTTCGGAAAACGCTCCTAAATGCAGATCGCTCTGGGCGACGAATAAATGTAACGGGGCGGGCGGGAAACGACATGCGGGGCTGACTACGCGAGCTCTACAGCATGATCGGAACACTGCTCAAAACAATATTGCCTACGACATTTGACGAGGGGCGTCTGGTCGTCTACCCTCAAGGTACGTTACCACTCTAGCGATTTTCATATGCTTTCATCCTATTGTATTTGACGACCTTACCTACCTATCAGTACGACTGACCGAACGACTAAGACGGGGGGGGGGGGGCAAAGGAAAAGAGAACGGAAAAATGGAACAGTTTCCTTTTAAATTCAAGCCAACAAGACACGGTAAGGGTTACTACGTAGCATAACACGTCTTTTTTGACAACTAGGGGATGCTTAGCTAGGGCCAGGTTGTGAATTTCCTTTGACTTTAATAGCCGGGTAGTTTGGCTTCTCCGTTATTGATGTAGGGGTCTAGGCGATGCGACAGGTCCATTTCTGACTGGCCGGCCGCCTTTGCAGAGCCGGAATTAGCCTCGTTTCCTACCTAACGGGGTCGTTTTCAATTATCAAAGGCCGGGGCAGACCAGCCCCGGACGCCTTTGCGTCTTTTCGTTTTGTCTCTTTGCCGTTTGTCCTTTGACTCTCCCTAACGCCTGTCTTTTCCTAGTTTACTGCATTCTTGCAGTGTCTTAACTGCATTGTAATGCAGTTGAGTTATGACCGACGTAATGTTAAAAGTCGGTGTACTCCTATGGCTGAATGGTTAATACAAATAGAACTGCAGCGGACTTGAATTCTCCGTGCAGGTTAACTTCACTGACTGGGAAAACGGCTGGCTTGATGCTCGAACTTATAGAAAAAGTGAAATTGGGCGTACATCGTCCATAGCCTAACGGGCACTAGTGGCTGGATAGTGTGGGAATCTTGGCTAAATTCACGATCAACTCGCTCCAAAGAAGAAAAAGGGGTTTTGCCTCTTCGCCAGTTTGGCAAAGATGGCCCGGGCAAGGAGGTAAGTTTTCTTCATTTTAAGAAAAGTTTATCCTAAAATTTTCTTGAGGGTGATTTACAGGTCCCACCATACGGGTCAGCTCCACCGCGTCTCGGGGCGTTATCAGAGTCGTTTGTACCTCCCACTCGTTCGCGGGTCGGGTATGGCAAGGGCTCTCCAAACCCAAACGTTCTTACCTACAAAAACTCTAGTTTCTTATGCGTAAAGTTACCAATTCCTCTCTAAAAATCAACCTAATCAAAATATAAATTACTCGCGAACATATACACCTTAACAATCATAAATATCAAGGGTACAACAAAGTATGACGATAATCATAGAAATGGCCTAAAATTACAACGAAGTTACAGATGTACGTATAGGCGCTTTTACGGCCATAATCAAAACGAAATCAGTATAAATACGGTACCATGAGTGGATATACAGTTACTGCAAAAAATCTGATATACATGATCAACATACTCAACTTATCAATTCAAACACGTATATACGAGGATAATGGTACTAATAGGTTCGCAACAATTAACAAATTCATCTTACGGCGATACATAATAATCTTATCAATGGGTGCCTTTGTGGCAAAACAAACAACAACGAAATAACAATAGTATTCAAATCAATAATGCCAATTAGTGCCTTTATGGCGAAAGAAACGATATATATACGACAGATATCTGCACTGATAATACAACAATTATCCATTCCTGAAATAATAATGATATCATGCAACATCGGTGGTGTCAACCGAAGTGTCAAAATCATAGTTATGCAGCGAGATCATCGGGTCTGGTTATTCCTGATTTGCGGCATACATAGTGATAATCAAAGCTGCTCCAATTACATATACACACAAGGGCGGGTAGATGGCTTCGCTTTCCTGCAGCCATAGTCGTTGTGGACTTGATTTTCGGGAAATATCTGTAGCTAGATTCGTAAATATTGACCATTAACCTGTGGCCAGGATTCATGAATCTTGTAACGATCCAGCATGGATCTGTTAGATATCCATGTTAACCACCATTGTGATATTGTATGAACCGGAACCGGAACCAGCAACCGGAACCGGAACCTGGTCTTCGAAATTTATATATAGTAAGACAGATGATGGAAGAAATGAAGGTATAGTGGATTTAAAATGCATTAAAAATAACTTTTATATTAAACTTAATGTATTGCGATGGTATTATTGTCTTTCTGAATTTTTAAAGAGACTGAGGAAGCTAATAAAGTTTATTTATCGATCAAATATGTCGGTTTTTGGACATTCAGAGCAAAAAATGCCTTCCACTATACACCATTGCAAATTGAATGTGCTTACAATACGTAGAATACACACTTTCGCTCTGTCCCCAGTCGCCACCCTTTACCACACATACGTTTGTTACATGTTCTTCTGTGGGATTTTCGCTGCACGAACTGCATCATCAAAACTGAATAACTTCCTGGACTAGGTAATGTCTTGCGAATTTCCGGCCGGGAATTGTGAATAAAAGAATTATTCATTATTGGCCCTAAATTTTACTAAATTTGGATGTGCTTTTTTTGCACATCGATTTAACAATTTGGCAAATTTGTCAACCAGCTGCTGTCTTGTCTTGTGAAATGGAATCGATTCCAAAAGACGTCAGCTTCACGCACTGGCGAAAATCTTGTTTTAGCATAGCCTAGCTGTATGTTTTCACCTCGTAAAACTCGAGGTTTATAGTGTTCCTCCCGCTATTCGCATGCTTTACCTTTAACAAGAGCTTTAATAATTGACAACATACGCTCATTAGACTAGACCACTAGTAATAACTGCCTGATGAATGAAATTCACGAAATCACTTGACATAACTCGTTAATGTATACAGCGGAAGTAATAAAGGTTGATAAAAATTTGAAACCTTACTAACTTTTACTACTTTCCTTTAATTTTTTTACGGTTCCCAGTCTCTATTCAATTTTAATCTTGATGAAAACATTCCGCTGGTCATTTTCTAAAACTGAAATCATTCCAAACATTACAAATACGGCGACGTCCTATTGAATTGTGCGAGCGACTTATAATATCGAATGAAAATATGGTTGAAATTGTAGTAATAGATCGTTACTTTGATCACCGTTTGCAGACGTTTTGACAATTCGTTGAAAACGTTGTAATAAATTAGTAAAACATGAAATTGCGCAGAAAAAATTGTTAAACAATATCGATTTTATTGTCGAGATTATACAAACAATATATATATATATAAAAAAAAAAATATATAAAAAAAAAAAACAATATATATATATCAGGGAATAACCGGAACCGAAATTTACCGGAACCGGAACCAGCAACCGGAACCGTCCATTTAAACCGGATCCGGAACCGGAACCGGAACCTGGTCTTCGAAATTTATATATAGTAAAACAGATGATGGAAGAAATGAAGGTATAGTGGGTTTAAAATGCATTAAAAATAACTTTTACATTAAACTTAATGTATTGCGATGGTATTATTGTCTTTCTGAAGCTTTAAAGAGACTGAGGAAGCTAATAACGTTTATTTATCGATCAAATATGTCGGTTTTTGGACATTCAGAGCAAAAAATGTCTTCCACTATACACCATTGCGTATACTGCGTCAAATCGAATGTGCTTACAACGCATAGAGCGTAGAATACACACTTTCTCTCTGTCTCCAGTCGCCTTCCTTTACTATACATACGTTTGTTGCTTGTTCTTCTGTAGGAAACTTAAAATTATTGGTTTATAGACTGATTATTTATTTGTTAGTATTACATAAATATATTATTTATTGTTTGTAGATTATTGATTCTAAGAGAAAATAATAGATAGAAGGTAATTTTCAGATCAGTGTCAGAGACACTGTTTAAGCTAGCGTTGGACAAACAGTGCCCGTCAGCTAGATCATAATGATGATAACTTTCTAATCAGAATGCTATAAATGAGACACACTGTGATGCTGCTCGCACAGTTTCAATAAATACAGTTCATTGCCAAGAAAGCAGTTTGTAGCTGCGTTGCAGATAACGTTAGCTTACTTCAGTTTAGACTGATTTACCAAGTTTACAAGCGCACTGGCGGTTGCTGGACGCAATTTATGTTAGCCAAGCATACCTTAAGTACTTCTGCGTAAGCCATACTCTGTTACCGAGTTGGACCGGTTTAATTCAAACGTATCCCACAGACTTCTGGGTGTGTAAAATAGCTGCTACAAGCATCGACCTGGCTTTGATTTAACAAACTCCTGCAGGTTATTATGAAAAATTCCTGCTCAAATTATGTGCCCTACTTACGTTTCACACGGCAAATTGGTTAGTTAATCTTTTCTTTTGCTTGGTTGTATTGGAGCTTGATCATTGTATAATATATATTACATATGTTTGGATTACAGGATGAAGCAAAAAACGTGGAAAATTTCAAACAAAATTTTGAAACCGGAATTCCGGTTCGGTATAGTTTTTGCCCTTTGCCGGAATCGGAATTCCGGTTACTCCCTGGTATGAACCATTGATCAAGTACGTTCGCAATTGTTTAATGTATATATACCATGTGATAGTACCTTCACTGCATTATTTCGTTTGTAACTTATTGACCAGTTGATCGTAAATTCGTGATAATCGTTGCTATTTATGTAGGCCATGCGAAACTCGCATGACCCTTGCCTGTTTCCACGTATATTAATATGTTGTTACTGGTTATCCCGGTTTGGTGAGGTACCCCGTAGCACCTTACCGGCCGTGACCCGCTATCTTTATTGACTGTACTAAATGTAAAATGTGTCGTTAACACCCTTTTGCGCACGTATCTGTATATGGCCAACCAGGTTTTGGTGCGGTATTTTTGGAGACTACCATTCCCGACCCGCAAGTGGCATATGACCTTAGCGAATCGTGAACTTATTTCGTTTGTGAGAATATGGCATGACCACGCGCAATAGGATCGGGCTAATTTAGGCAGCGAATGTAGGAAAATTTGGGTTTTTAGGGAAACCGCCTCAGTTACAAATTCCCATGAAAAACGTCCCCCAAATTGTGGCTGTTCGCCGTGCACGAACAGCAATTGAATCAGAATTTTTTAAAATTATTTTAAATTGTTGAAATATTAATTTCTCAATATTGATTTTCTTGGTGGATACTGGAAAAGTGCAGCACAAAAGTAAAATAATAATTACCACTGTTCATTTTCACTGGAAAATTTTAACTGATAAGGCTTTTAAAATGTCAGTAGTTTTTAAATGGCAATTCCGAATCCTCGGAATTGAGGGTCCTTACCGTTCCGACCTGTAACACCGGAACGATTGAGGAATAGTCGGAGACCGGAATCATCGTATTTTCTGTTACAATATTTTTCGACCTTTCCAATGAGACCGATCCCGTGCAAATCCGATCAGGATCCACGGACTTATTATGGCACAATTGGGAGTACCCTCAAAAATTGTGTATTTGGTCAAATTAACACTAATTAGTTATTTTAATAATTAATTCATACGGTGTCCGCGCTCCTTGTATCTCCTGGATTCTCCTTGAATCATGAAAACCTCCTTGGATCTCCATGAATTTGGTTACGGCCCCTTTAAGCTCCTTGAATTATATGTTCCATCTCCTTGAATTTTGTGCTGTATGACAGCTCTAAAATAATTGTGCTTATTGTCTTCAGAATCGCAAAAACATAAGGACTCGCAGCACAGTTTCTTGTCAACCTAATGTAGCCACTCTTCTTTCAGGAAGCACAAGAGTCTGTTGCTTCAGCTTCCGGCCAGGCATCACTAGGAAGCTTACGGATTTCCAATGAAGTAACCAGGGTTGAGATACTTTGGTGTCTTAAGGCAGTAACCAGTCGTATGTCTTACAGATGTAGTGATGGTATTGGTTCCATATTTTTGGTCATGTTTCCCCATACCGACATAGCCAAAGTTTTTTCGATTGGTCGGGACAAAATTGAATGCAGTTTTGTGTTTGGAATGGCTCCGTATTTTCAAGACCTTCTTGTTTCGCGTGTGACACAGTGTGACTTTCGTAATTCTGTCCGTTGAGGCTTTAAACAGAATATCACAACGTGCGCAAATATATATATATATATATATATATATATATATATATATATATATTGCTGTCCGTATTTGGATGCCCAAACAAATGCTGTTGTTACCCGATATTTGTCAACATTAGTTGGACTGAAACTATATGGTTGATGATATCCTGTGGAAATATCTTCATGAATTTTTCCAAAATGCTGCTTAATTCTCCTTGAATTCTGGGGTGCCGGAACCGAGGGCACCCTGTCCATAGTTTGCATATAAAAATGGCGAGATTCCCCGGACTCTAAGGTTTAATTTGAGGCTGCTGTATCGATTTTGGGTACAGCAGCCCCGCAATATTTGCGAAAATATTTTCCCGATGGACATGTCACCTATCTTTCAGTTTTCATTAAATCCGGCCCAAAAATATAATTCCCTGGTTCTAAACAGTTAATCCCAGCCCATTGAAGTCCCCTGAAACCTACAATTTTCTTACCGTAAACCTATACGAGTTCGTCCAAAAGCCCGGTCCCTTTTTCTGGTCTGAACCTTAAGGTGTTGTGTTTCAAAATGCTTGGAAGAATTAAAATTTTATTGGCTAAATTAAGAAAAGACCGAAACCCCGGTCTTTATTAAATTGTCCCTGATTGGCAGGATACTGACTATACTATACATATATACGTATTTGGCCTTTCAACTGCAACCCTAAGTTTGAAACAAGAACAAAAATTTTGTCAAAATTTCTGCTAGAAAAAACGTGTAAGATTGTTATTTCAGTGCTACCGGAACCGTTTTTGCTCAAGTTAGAACGGTTGCCGATGGCTTACGAGGCATCTCCGCCCATAATCCTTAGTGGGATATTAGCTAATTAAAACAATTTCTAACCCATGCCTCATGCACCAAAATTGACTATGCTATAGTTTGCAATGTATATGGAGTGAAAAATGATTAAAATCTGGTTGAATTGCCACATAGGGGTTCCCGATTACGCGTGTGGTTCGTCAGCTTAGGAGGTTCTCGCCCCTACATAAGCACCATCGCTTCGCAGCGGTAACGAACGATCCAGTCTTATAGCAAAATGATCCCCATGAGAAATATTGTTCGGACATACAAAATATTAAGGATTAGTTATATAGGCTAAGCATCTAAACCCAGATGACCTCGTCGGATTGGGGATAGGATGAATCATTGGATCTGGTTGCAAGCTCAACCGTAATTCTACTCACTTTTGATTGAGGATTAGTTAAGTATATTATTATTAGGCTTAAGACAACACACATAGGACGAGCCATTTTATTCTTTTGACGACCCGTATTTATCGTTTCCGCACATTGCCGCCAATATCCGCGGCAGTGCGAAGATCCTTCTCTGCGATGTTGGATAAAAAATTATATATAGTACACTCGTGAACCTAGGGATCAATCTAGTCCTTAAGAAACCAAATTTATTTAGGTTATATCATTAGGATATTAAAATACATTCCGCCTGGAACCCTATCTTGAACCTTAACAAGAAGGACCGAGTCAACATCTCAGCCACCCAACAAATTCCCACCAAAGAACGAAAAATGAATAGGAAAGATTCTTTGTGGTTCTCAATTGACCCATCATTACTCGTGCTTATTCCGAGGTCAAATTATTAGAGTTATTCAGGTCAAAATTTACTTAGAAACATTTACCCTTGTACCTTTATACTTTCTCTTTGACTGCTATTCGCAATCTAGCGACTAAAAATTACTAGGTGAAATAAATACTTCGCAAATTATGTTATTCGAGGACAATCTTGATCTTCGAATTTCTAATTTATACCATAGTCGTGATTTAGTAGTGTGGTGGGTACATAAGCTGATTTAGGAACACATTTAATCCCGAATTTTATTTAAGTGTGACAACCGATGGATTTTCTAAGAGGCGACACAGCAAAGTCGCTGTGGTACTGTTACGAACGCTATCCCAGGACCTAAGTTAAATTCGATGAGGACCTATGAGGTTCAGGTCAGTTCGCAGATAAAAGCAAGCATTATTTTCTCCACGATTGATAAGCTGGGAATTGTATACAAAACGTGTGGAGAAATTTCTTAAGAAAATACCAATTTCGGAAAATTTTAAAAGTTGAAATCCGGTCCCAGTTACTTTTACCGGGACTCACGAACCAAGAAATAGGATATCCAGGATAAGTTCAATTCGATGAGGACCTATATATGAAGTTCAGGTCATTTTTCATCTTAAAAGTTCTCAGTTTTACCCTGTTTTTGGGGCCAATAAGGAAACTTAGAAAGAAATGACTGCCTTAACTGTTTATTCGATACTTTATTTTATCAGAATTATTGCAGTAGATGAGAGAACCCGTGGTTTTGCTAGATACCACGAAAATGGTTCCGTCGAACCATACCTACGCTTTAGATCACTTACGAACCTCAAAACAGTTCGATATCTTCATGTTAGTAGTTTTTCCAAGATCCGGCTCGGTCTAGCACCTTCGTAAAATTGGACCTATGAGGTTCAAGTCAGTTCGCAGATAAAAGCAAGCGTGATTTTCTAAACGATTGATAAGCTGGGAATTGTATACAAAACGCGTGGAGAAATTTCTTAAGAAAATACCAATTTCGCAAAATTTTTAAAGTTAGAAATCCGGTCCCAGTTCACTTTTACCGGGACTCACGAACCAAGAGATAGGATATCCACACTACGTGTCCTTACGGATCGTAGTGGCTCACGAGTGTAACTTCCGAGACGGCTGTGCACGAGATAACCACAGATGAACCGAGTTTTGAGCATCGAATATATTATGCGCGAGTATACTTAAGGTGACCGCGCCAACCATCCTATTTTATAATTTTACGTAAAAATTGTTACGGAATGCTTTTTGGTCAGTTGAAATTGGACTCAAAACTATTCGAGAACACATTGCTCGCGATTGAAATCTAGCCATTTTGTGTTTGCGAAAATTCAAGTAATATTGCCCCAATTTTTGAGAATGAAAATTTGTCGAATTTCAGTTAACCGGTTTTGTTCGCGAACACCAAGAGCTTAACTATAGGATCGGCTTGCTTCTAACGTGACTTATGCATTAGATTTGTGCGTGAACACTGAATAATCCAAATTAAAATGATTAGGCATTAGGAAACCAAATTTCAGCAAATTTAAAATGCGAAATTCTATGTAATCAAAATTATAGTTTCTGGCAATTGGATTTGATTTTGCCAATTTTGGCAAAAATCGTGTGAAATTCAGCCTTTTTGAGTAACAAGGGTTTGCGATTCGAACAATCAAGTTTGTTTCACCTGAAAGTATTTCGAATCAAAAAATCCAGTGTAACTATTTAGGATTTAGGAGTATTTATTATAATGAACGAGCAATTTACTGCCATCTCATGTCATTCGAATGAGTCGCATTGTTTAGGAGTCGTGATACATTATTGTAGTGTAATATCTCTGTTATATGATGCCGTTACTGTTGACTGTTGTATACTCTTATGTACCACATTCGTTTATTGTGTAACCGTAATCAGTCCATCTTAGAGGAGGATGGACATATGCTAGTCGCATGTCAACCTTTGTGTTTCTGATGAGTTCACATTACCATACTCCGATCCTGAACCTAAAATTTCCCTATTTATTAGCAGCTTTCAGGCTACCTGAACCAGCCGAATGGTGTTTCGTTATTATTAGCGAGCAATCAGTTTTCCGTTGGCGTCCAATTAACTGTATCTTGCGATCCACCTTCTTCCTGACCCAAAGTTAATATACCAAAGTAAGCGCAGCGGTCACTGAAGGTTTTGTCAAAGTTGATGAAATCTATCCAACATACGGCTGTGTACGTTCAATTAAGAACGTTAGGACCCACGGTTTAACCTAACCCATTTACTTACCTGTGTAAACTTTGTTATTGCCTTGTGATCTTGATACCACTTGCCTTGCGATCCACATTCTTCCTGTCCCAAATTTAATATACCAAAGTAAGCGCAGCCGTCACTGAAGGTTTTGTCAAAGCTGATGAAATCTATCTACCATACGGCTGTGTACGTTCAATTAAGAACGTTAGGACCCACGGTTTAACCTAACCCATTTACTTACCTGTGTAAACTTTGTTCTTGCCTTGTGATCTTGATACCACTTGCCTTGCGATCCACCTTCTTCCTGTCCCAAATTTAATATACCAAAGTAAGCGCAGCCGTCACTGAAGGTTTTGTCAAAGCTGATGAAATCTATCTAACATACGGCTGTGTACGTTCAATTAAGAACGTTAGGACCCACGGTTTAACCTAACCCATTTACTTACCTGTGTAAACTTTGTTCTTGCCTTGTGATCTTGATACCATTTGTATTCGTGAATGTATGCTGATCTCGTTAACCTTACTTCTGCTGATTCTTCATCCCTTAATCGAACGTGTATTCGATTATCTTTTAAGTAAAATGATGGAATATCCAATGTGTTCTTGTGTTTGGTAGCGCCATATGTACCGATTGGGTTTGAAATCGTCGCTCCAGTCGACAAACTGCGTTCAAACGTGACGTCGAAGAAGTCATAAGTCTTAGCGTGGTTTTCCGATTATTCGAAGTGTGCGTCTGGTACTGCATTAACTTTCCAAGGACCTATTACCGTTGACAAGGATTCGAAGGTCCCACTTGCCAGCCAAATGCCTATTCCAGTAGGACAACAACGATCCGACGTTAAGCGTCTGGGGATTGTCGGACCCTAGTAGGGGATACACAGCCACAGATAATACTTGACTGACACTTCCAGGTGGATCCTATATAGGGAATAGCGGTATGGTCTCCTTGACCTGTGAGCAAGTAATGGAGCCAACCTCCGTGGGGATCTCAAAGGAACCACGTAGACTACGTATGCAACCCAACCGGCAGGATCCGAACACATCCTGTGAAGTACTAATGCGGTTTGTTAACCTCCGTAGCTTTTTAAGACCGACCGAGAGTAGTGAATACATTAGGTCTGCCCTTGAGGGTACGATAGCTGGGGTCTTGGAAATAACCTGTACCTAAATTCACCGCAACCGTATATTTAAACCGGGTCCGGAACCGGAACCTGGTCTTCAAAACTTATATAGTAAAACAGATGAAGGGAGAAATTAAGGTACAGTGGATTTAAAATGCATTAAAAATAACTTTTACGTTAAACTTAATGTAGTGCTATGGCATTATTGGTTCTCTAGAACTTTGAAGAGACTGAAGAAGCTAATAATGTTTATATATCGATCAATATGTAGGTTTTTGGATCCCGATAGCAGAAAATGCCTTCCACTATAGAGCCTTGCTTAAATTGCGTCATACATTCTGCAGGAAACTTAAAATTATTGGTTTATATAGTTCTAAAAGAAAATAAATAGAAGGTATATATACTATAATTTTCTGGTCAGTGACAAGAGTCTTTGTTTGGGCTAGTGTTGGGCGACCAATGACTGTCAGCTAGATGATAATGGTAATAACTTTCTGACCAGAATGCAATAAATAAGATAAATTGTTATATTGCTCGCATAGTTTCAATAAATACAGTTCATTGCCAAGAACTCAGTTTCTTGCTGCGTTGTATATATGCTACTTTGCCTCAATGTAGACTGATTTGCAAGGATTACAAACACACTGGCTAATGATTGACACAGCTTTTATTAGCCAAGCTTACAGCTAAGTATTTCTAAATTATCCATACTCTGTTACCGAGTTGGGCCGATTTAATTCTAACATAGGGGACTTCTTGCACTGGGTACTTGTAATGCCCAATCAATTAGCAACAAAAGTGCCAATATCAGTAATTGATAATAATTTGGAATTATACCGAATGCCCTCGTCCAATACGTGGTGGATTTGTGGCTAGCATTTTTCGCAACATCTTCAACAGTCATGAATTACGCCCAATAAATCTATTGACATTCGAATACATGCCACAACATTTTAAAACTGGTTGTACGTCTCTCACTTTATTAAATTTGTATCGCCCATCAAACAGTAATCATACTACGCCTACTAACCGTCAGCTGTGTCTACATGAGTTTTTTTATTTGCTCGATGCATCCCTGACAAACAGTTATCCCGTGGTAATCGCAGGAGATTTTAACATTCATATTAATGACAGCAATGACAATTTTTCTGTTGCATTTCATAATTTATTACACTCATACAACCTCCAACAAAATGTTGTTGATCTAACGTACATATCTGGTAATACGCTTGATTTTGTATTATCGTATACTGACTTGAGGATTTCATGTACGTCGTCCCCTGGTAACTCCTATCATGAAATTGTGGTGTTTGAACTTCCTTTGATATTACCCAGCAATTGTAAAGCGTCAAAGGTGAATTTTCGTAAATGGTCTCGGATAGATATGCCTTCGTTTCAAAACGATTTGGGTACTACATTTAGTAGTAATTACCTTGATATAGCGGACGTACTTGGCCTGACGGAATCGTACTACAGCATGGCACATGCTACTGCTGATAAACACGCCCCTTTCAAGTATGTTACTGTTAAATCTCGTCCGAACTTTCCGTGGTTCGACACTGACTGTATAATCGCTAAGCGAATGGTCCGCAGGTTTGAGTGGAGGTGACGCACTTCATTTGCTAATGCTGATGCGACTGCTGAAATACTGACTACCTGCCGCAATTACCTTATTTGCAAGCGTCAGTATCATACAATTTGTCAGTTAAGTGTAGTTTGTTTTGGCGCAAAAAACTTGATTCTATATGCAGTAAAAAATGGCCAGTAATAAATTCTATGCTGTGCATGAAAACTAAGCTTCCTGATTCATCGCTTTCTGCAGACGTGTTTTCAAAATATTTTATTAACAAGATTTCATCCATTCGATCATCTCTATCTTTTCGTGATCCAGTACGTTATCCCTCAGGTGCTGCCACAATGAACGTCTTCGCTCCGGTGTTAGTTGAAGTAATATTGCTTTTTGTGGTAGCCATAAAAACGCTCGTTGGACTCGATTCCTATGTCCATTGTCAAAACATGTTCACATACAATAGCACCGTTTTTGCGAAAATTATAAATAAATCATTGGCTTCTAGCACGGTGCCTCAGCGTGAAAAGCAATCTATAGTTGTCCCTCTGCTAAAAACACTCTCTTGATCATTCAGACGTCAATAACTTCCGTCCAGTTAACAATCTGGTCGATTTTGTCGAAGTTAATTGAACGAGCTGTTGCTAATCGTGTGCGCGATTACTTATCTTTGCACTGGTATTTACCACCTACTCAGTATGCATATCGAGCCAACCACTCTACTGAAACCGCTCTTCTAGATCTAATGCGCGATTTTCGTCGTGTCAAGGCTGCCGGTCTTTCAATAGCAGTAGTAGTTTTAGATTTTGACACTGTTGATCACGGAGTGCTTCGTAGCAGGCTGTATCATCGATTAGCCATAGGCGATACGTGTCTTCTCTGGTTCAAAGACTATCTTAATAACCGTTTTCAGCAAGTGAAATTAGGCTATAATATGTCCATGCCAGAGCGTGTTCGATTTGGTGTGCCCCAGAGCAGCGTGTTAGCCCCCGTTCTGTTTAATATGTACACCGCACCTCCTGCAGATTCTGCCGTGGCGCACGGATGTGTTTCCACTATGCTGATGACATTGTTCTTTATCGTACGATAATTCATCTGCTACCACTGCTGTTTCTTGCTTACAGTTGACAATAATTGTTGATAATCAATTATTGATGACATACCAACGCGGCTGGATCGCAATTATCTTAAATTAAATTCTAAGCCTGAATTTATGGTAATTAACAATGACAATATCGACCCGTATAATGTGACGGTCAGTGAGCATACGCTTGTCCCTGTTAGTGTCATTAAGTTCCTTGGTGTTTGTATTCAGGACAGTCTAACGCTTCAGTATCACATACGCGAAGTATGTTGTTCGTGTATCGAATTGGCAGCTAGCAGAGATCCGAAGGTTTCTGTTCGATAGAACCACTACGAAAACAGTTACACGTGCCTTTGTCATTTCTCGTATTGACTACTGTAACTCGATTTATTGCCTATGACTCGTGCTCTACGCTCTGCGGCTAGAGTTGTAACACGAACGCCTTTTTTGGCCATATAACACCAATAATACGGGATCTGCACTGGTGCCTGTGGATCATCGTATCACATTTAAGATAGCATGCATTGTTTTCAAATGTCTCAGTAACAAAGGACCCACCAACCTAATTAATAAACTACGATTATGCGATAGTTCACGTCTTTTCTAACGATGTCAACCTCAACTGCCTCAACGACTCAACAGCTTTGACTGTTTTGCACCAGTTACTTGGAACGCTGTTCCAGTGTCTATACGATCTGGTATATTATGGATCACTGAGTTTCGCAAACTTCTAAAGACCCATCTGTTCAGCGTGGCGTTTAGTTCCGGATGATTAATCACTTTTTGCGTTGTAGCAACACTTCATCGAAGTGAATTCAGCACAATGCGACATTTACTTGTGAATGTATTAAATAGCTATAACAAGCATTGAGCTGTCTTTGTTTTGCTAACAAACTCCTTCAACGTTAAGATGAAAAATTCCTGCTGAAATTTTGTGTCCTACTTCCGTTTTACACGGCAATTAGTTGAGTTAATCTTTTTTGTTCGGTTGTATTAGAACTTGATCAGTGTATGTATTATATATGTTTGGACCACAGATGAATCAAAAATGTGGAAAATTTCAAACAAAAATTTTTAAACCCGAATTTCGGTATTGTATTTGCATTTTGCCATAACCGCAACCAGGACATGATTTTCGCCGTAACCTGCTGCGGTCGTATGGACATTGCATTTGGAAGTGCTCAATGCAGCAGCGTAACGACGCTGTTACACATATAAATACACTATCGTAGGAACACTAAGTTTGTAAACGCACAAATTGGACCAAGAAGAGTGCAGTGTTTTGCGAAGAGTGTTGGCTGCAAATGATTTCCACTATAACCTGACATTATATCTTGCGTTTATCTTTATATTGTCACGTTTTATGTCAGTTTCGGATCCTTGCATATTGCTGTTTCAGAAGCTATTGATCCGCATTCGCCAAACTTCGTAGCGAAGGTCTCTTTCGGTTTATTATTGTTAATTCTTATGTAATACAATTATACTAACCGCCATTGACCGCTGTTTGCTCGTAACTTGCTTCTGGAAGCATAAAATTTTGCTTTCAAATTGGTGAAAGTATTAAAATTAATACTAACAGTATTTTGACTAATAATAACAGTACGAATTGCTTTCGACCGAATCGCAAGCGAGGTCTGTAATATTTTAACGAGTACTTACTGTACATTCATTTATATGTACTTATAATACCGCTTTATTGGAATTATAGTTAGTTAACGTTGTGGTTTACTTTGCCCATAGCTACATTTAGTATAATATCGGGGTATCTGAAATGGCGGAACCTAATTACTAATGATTAGGTTCTTCGCAGAGTTTCTGGCCAAGTGAAGCCGTTGAGTAGTTGAAACAAAATTTAAAGCTATAAATTCAGGTTATTATACCTACAACAGGATAATCTGCTGGCTTCTCCAAACTACCAAAATTACTTGATGATCATGATCTGGGGTCTTCCTTAGTTCGGAACTGGAGGAACGAAGGTACCTGGGGTGGTTCCGCAGTCCCTCAGTTGAACTGTACGGGGGGCGCATAAAGTACTGTAGCCGCCAAAACTGTCTAATTTGTCAACTGAATGTAATAAGGCTTACTTAATTGGGAAATTTCGTGTATTTTTAGCCCATTAGATAAAATTTGGTAATTTTAGTGGCGCAGGAAAGTACACGTTTGCCTGAACCGGGGGGAGGTCAAACTTACCTGGGGTCATGAACTGGGGTAACCTGGGGAGGTAGAAATGCCTGGGTTATTTGGAGAAGCCTGATCTGTTTAGATAGAGATAGTGAATTATTATTTATTATCATAATTGGAATTTTATTTTTTGCTGGGTATGCGCAACGTGGATTGAGATTGTCGAAAATTGTACGATGCGGAAACTAACTCCGGTGTTAAAGGGTTAATCAAAAATTAGTCATAAGTCGCTTCATTGATCAAACATTTAGTAAATCTTTTCACTAGCCCTTCGTGCCCATCTCGTTGGCATCAAAGCATATTGCACCGCCTTGTACTAACTAAGTATGTCGCGGTGCGTATGTTTGCACAGCGTTGTTGCTAGCTCACTTTGTGCAGTTCCTTAAAGAATAGCTTAACAGCTCTCAGATAGCTCAGCTCTTTGCATACGCCGTTCTCACCAGTACGATCGGTTTCGATCCGTAGCGTGAGCTTGAGATTGTCAAAAATTGTACGATGCAGAAACTAGCTCATGCGTTAAAGGGTTAATGAAAAATTAGTTATCGGTTGCTTCACTAATCAATAATTAGTCAGTCGCTTCACTAGTCCTTTCATGCCATCTCTTCCTGTAGGCATCAATGCATATTGCACCGCCATGTACTAACAAAGTATGGCGTGATGCGTATCTTTGCATGGCCGTTGTTGCTCGCTCGCTTTGTGAGGTTCCTCACAGAACCGAACAACAGCTCTCAGACAGCACCGCGCTTTGCGTACGCCGTTTTCACCAGTACGATCGGGGTTCGATCCGCAACGTGGGCTTGAGATTGTCAAAAATTGTACGATGCATAAACTATCTCCGGGTTTTAAATTTTTAATCAAAAATTAATCATAAGTCGCTTCACTGATCAAACATTATGCGCAGCTAACCTTAAAATGACCCCGCTGACCATCCTATTTTGTTTTTTGCATAAATTTTCATCATCGAACATTTTCTTATCGGTCAGAAATTAATATGTTGGCGAACGGAATTTTGTCGGATTTGCATTAACAAGGGGCTTGTTCGCCGGACAATAATAATTGATAAATAATATAACCGCCCCGTTTATGACGTCACAGTTACATTAAATTTGTTCGCTAACAGAGGTGAATCCTGTTTCAACGCTATGAAATGTTACGGAATTGTTATAACCCGAATGAAAACCTTTAAGTCTGCGCTAGCTGTGAATCAAATCGAATGTCCTGTTTGTTCCGTAACTATGGATATGGATTTGACATCGAGAATTGCAAAAGTGGATGGTAGCGGGGGTCACTTTAAGTTTAGTCGCGCATTATGTGCGCTGCGCGGAAGTTTAGTTAAACCAAAATTGGACAGTGCGTTTTGAAGCATGGTACTTGAAGTCACGAATAAATGGTACAGTATATGCAGGAAGCACAAGTTACTTATTATCTTCTGTCTTTCGAACGAACGGTACTATAACATGTTTCGAGCAGCGAGCGAGCATGAGTATAAAGCTGCGGTCATTCATAGCGTGCACTCTATTTTTAGTAACATCTGCTCCAGAAACAACTGCAAGTGTTGCACAGAAAATAACCACAACTACGAGCGCAGCAGTGGCGCTTCAGCAGTTACAACAGCAGCAGCAACAACAACAGCAGCAAAGACTTGACGTCGATTTGCGACGCGGTATTCCGCCGACGGTTCGAGTATCCGCGACGCCATCAGCTTTAATCGGAACGCCAGCTACTAGTGCAGCAGCGGCGGCATCGACCTGTCTGCCGCCGTCGATCGCTGTCCCTCCCGGCGCAATTCCAATGTGGCCGTTACGTGTGCATGGAGCACAAGGTACATTTATCTGTCATCAGATATCCTTTATAAGGCTGTTTGATCTAGATAATCCTTTGCTATTATTACATAGCTTTACTTCATTTGGAGCCGACTTAATTCGAAAACTCCTTTTTATTAACGGTAAAAAATCGTGTCAGAAACTGCTAGAACACTTTGACAAAATTTTACTACAAGACAGAATTTTAGTACAAATCTTGATCAAATTTTATGTCATTTGTTGGTGTTTTTCCCAGTGGAAACGACAAGATTTTGCCAAGAGGCGATCAACATGGTTAGCCCAAAATTTTGCCAGAATGCTCGAACCGGTTTTTACCATTGGACACATGAAAATGCTAAGAGCCCCCGTCGCCATATCAGCGGTACGTGCATTATGTTGATGTTACGTTTAAACAATGGAATAGTGGTATGATATACGTCGATGTTTTGATGAGTTGTGACATATATAATATATATAAATTTTGTACAATGATTTTCTTTATAATAAATAATTTGCCACTACGTTTTTCTTACGATTATGTTTTGAAGGAATAATAATTATTGTCTCTTCGAATATCATAGACCTGGCCTGTCCACAGCCCTCCGAAAAGTGGGGGGACTTCGGGGCCCCATGTTCATTCTAGGGGGAAAATTAGTGGGGGATAAATTTTGCTTAAAAATACAACATATTTACATATTTTCATGTATTTTTACTACCGTGAACGTGTTTTCAAGCTAAAAAAACAATATTTTAGCATTAAATAACAATTTGCAAGCAAAAACATAAATTTTAAAACATAAAAAATTTTTGGAATTAGTTGAACGTGGGGGGTTCGGCGGAGTGGGGTTGACGGACATGGAGGAAAACCTCACGAACATGGGGGTCCCCCCACTGTGGACAGGGCAGTAGACTCTGAAAGGGTATCGCCGTGTTTAATGTCGTTCGACTGCGTTAGGTTGTCTGAGCAAAATATCCTAAACAAAAAGATATCGTGTTTAAGGTCACTCTGCGCATTGCTTGAAGGAATATTATTGGAATTTGGGGTTGAATACGCAGGGTATCACAGAATATCCTGTGTCCTGCTGACCGGGCTGAATTGCTTGAAAGAATGTCGTAGACAGAAGAAGTTTTTAATGTCGCTCGACCGTGTTGCATTTCGCAAGCTAATATCCTGGACAGAAACAGCATCGCTGTGTTTAATGTGGTTCGACGACATTAGCAACCACATCGCGTACATAGTAGCAGAAATATCGCAGTATGTAACTGCTAAATAACAGTTTGTTCTCGAACCAGGGTTTTATGGGGCGAAAACCCAATTTTTTAAAGACAATTTTTTTCGAAAAGGCACAGATATTAGCCCAACAGATTACTAAACTGTGCATACTTCTTACGCCAAGAAATCTCCTAAATTTTTCAAGGCCGCTACCTCGCTGTGCGCGGTCTTTTCATTTTATTTCTGAAAACCTAGCAAGTTTGTTTATCAGTGAAAAAAATCATAGGCGAAACTTTTGGAGCTTTAACCTAAATAGGCCCATCACCTCTCTGGCGCCCGTACGAAAATACAGCAACGCCGTTGTTTAGTGTTCCAGTTTGTTTTTCGTTTTTGTCCAAGTATCAAAGAATTAAAATGTTTGCGTAATAATTTGCGCTGGATAGTTGTTACAAATGGTTTCTTCCGGTGGTATAGGAGGACGCTGCTCACCATACTTGGTTCTACCGCGGTAGAGAGAGAACACTCTCCGGTTAATATCTTCACCTCATTATTTTGGAACCTGCCTTTCTGAGAAACTGGGCCACCCCCGCCACGCTCTTCAGTTAGTAGAGAGAGCTTTATCACCCTCTCCAGTACTGGGATTATTACGCACAGTTGGCCTCCCCGGTTTGCAACGCTAAGCCCTTATCAAGTTATATGGGTTCGCTGACTTTGGTCATATATTTTTATATTCGTTAAAATGATTATTTCTGGAATGTGTTGTAAAAGGCGAGACGCGTCAAAATTCGGAAAGAAAAAATAGCAAAATACATTTGAAATAAATCAATATAACGTAAAATTATCCGGATTCGGGTAATTCGATAGAATATACATGTAATAAACTTGGGCTGCAGCGTATGTCGGAGAATTTCGCAGAGCGAGAATTCCGGGTTGAAGCAATAATTGTGTCTTTTATCCGTATGCCGACATATACATTTTCAAAACTTGCAAT
>JASANE010009095.1:0-14587 GCA_030248225.1 Trileptium ribeirensis | reverse complement strand
TACTTAAATCTACCTCTTTTGCCTGATTTGGAACACTATATTTCCTTTGTATTCCGGTTATTTTTGATCGAAGGCTGTCTTCAGCAGATGGAATAAGGGACCAAAACATCTTAAGATAGCACACATATTTCTCAACATACCGTCTAATGATTGAGTGATAAGCTTGGATTGAGCACAATATTTACTATCAAAACTGTACGGGATGCTAAGGCATCGGCTTTAAAATTTAGCAGCAAGCAACTTTCAACCTATTGATTATTTTACTTTAATTATGCGTAATTTACAGCACAAATAATTAATGAAAACTGTATTCTTAGTTGCTAGAGCTTAACTTATTAGTGTTTTTCGCGAAGAAATAACAAATGATACATCAATGCTAGACACGATGTGGGTTTTTATTTACAGCATCGCAACAAGCTTAATATATTTCAAAAATCTGGGAAAATGCTTACATTTTGATTAATTTGAATAAAGCTTGGAATTTAAGGTTAAACGGTGTTCCGTCGTCCAAGTATTACCGTTTTGTAGGAATTGTTTCACCGGTGTATATTATTCTATTAATGTAATTTAGTGAAAGGCATTCAAGGAATAAGAAAATCGCATTTTTAAAGGTAACATAATATAATCTTAACATGAGCTTTGGGATTAACGATACGAGTGTCCAACGGAAAGGAACTAAAATTGGCTGAAATTCTGATCTAAACAGGAATACCAGTCCACTGTAATAATACTAAAATGACACTGGGCATGTTCCTCAAATTGGTATTATTACATCATCAGTTAGAGATTTCACCTTACCTATGTTTCGTTCTAGTGAAACCAAAAAATCTGGAATCGAACTGTTAACAGATTTCAGTCTTTAATGATGATTCAATAGCTCTCGTACACGAACGGAATCTCGCGCAGTCGAATGTATCATCACGTACGCGCAGAACCTAAGTTACATTTCACTAAAAGTCACTTCAACAAAATTGGTTTAATCCATTTAACACATACTCTTATTAACTATATAAAGTTTACATAACATTAAATGGTCAAAAAAGGTGATTTAACAGTAGTAATACGACAAGGCAGACTTATAAGTTTCAAGAACACAACATATCATAAGTTTATTAGACAAACATTAATTGAGTCATCGGTGAATCCGATCCGACCATTGGTTGCTGAGTTATAACGATTAAAAGCTACATCGTGAATTATTTGCACTAGCTATGTGATGATAATTAAATTATGCAAGGCAGTCGGGAAAAATGCACAATGGCTAAAATTCCTAAAATTAGTATTTTTCCAAAAAATTGAATCACAGCAGCTAATGTTAGTTATTGTAAAATTTATCAAGAATTTTCAATGTCTTAGCTATGGTAATTGCGGACTTTAATTCAGCAAAATATTTCTGTCCCTAAAGGTTTTATTAATATACCGCAAATAATTTTCATTTGTTCTTTGCCCTAAATTTGCCAGCGAAGGAAGACGCAACATTTTCAGACCAGGGGCTTGAACAAACGACCTATTTATTACCAGATGCTAGTTAAATCAAAAACGATGTATATACAATTTGCGTTATTACTTATTACCGGTTTTCGTCGTCTTAAGGATTTTTGCGCACATCGAATGGTGCTTTGTGGTTGTTCTCCTTTCGCACTGCAGTTCAATCAATGTTTTTGGAAGGTGACAAGACAACAGCGCCTGAGATTAAAAAATTCACCTCATAATATTTAAATGTTGTGCAGAGTTTATCTCAGAAGTACCTTGTTGGCAAGATGGTATTATTAATACGAGGTATGATACGCAGTCCGGAAAAAGTAGAAAACGAATTTTCGCCATTCTCGTGACAAAAAGACCTATTTATATGAAACGATAGAGTTCTGCTGAGTAGTGCTGACATAAAATATATACACTAAGGAAACCGTGTGTTTAATAAAAGATCTTATAAAAAGAAGAACGAAAATTTTCAATAATTTCTAATTTGCATACATTACATCTGGTATACATGATATAATATGACGCCAAAAATAATCTCGTTAAGCTTGCCTAGTCATATATTTATTTAATCGAAATCTTAAGGATTTGATAAAAATTAAATCAAGAAACTACTTTCTTACATTGTATAAAGTTATACCATCGTGGTCAGTACCTCAGGATTTGTTTTTACCAATAAGAAAAATGTGAAAGAGTTTTTGCTTATCCCTTGTATTGATAAGAACCTGACACAAATTGCTGCATGAAATCACGTACAATGAAATCTTTAGTATAGCACGAATGTACAAAATGTTAGGAATTTATAGAATCTAAAGCCTAGATTTGTATAAAATTGTTGGCTTGCTGGAATTTTAGCGACGGTACTTCGTAGCACATAGTTATACCAAGATAAAGTCACTTAGATAACCGTTGTATGTATTAAAAATTTTTAAGTCAGTACAATTACCAAAAAAATATTCTGAGTGGAGAATTCCACATTTCGCTTCCAGGGCGAAACGCCAATATTACCAATGCTGATTCCGTACCGCACTCAATGAATACTTTGCTAATAAGTTCTGCACACTAGTAATGCAAAGCAAATTAGGTGGCAACAGGTCATCCAAAAATAACTTCATTTTAAGCATCACGAACCTACACGTTTACTCATATACTAATCTTGGTTATATTTTAGCTCGTAAAAGTTCAATGAACTTTTCGCCGCACGCTAAGTTTATTTATGTACGATGGTTTCCCACAAAAGTAACCAATTGGAAAAGGTTTATTTTTCAGTCATACCCATTATTCCAGTAACAAGCGAGAGGAAGACTATTATGGGATTGATTCTATTTGGTACCAACGTTTTTTCAGTAGCAATGCTTCGGCGCTCGTCTTAAACACTAAAATTTTAATACTTAGCAACAGTTGACGGATTGATAGATGGTGTTAATCAAAGCCATACATAACCTAGGGCGTCCAGCACAACGGTTACATAATTTTGTCGCTTATAATAGTTGTTGACACTACTCATTAAGCTGAACGAGCTTCGGATCTACGACGTAATTAGCCACTTGTAGTAATAACAATAGTATAAATGTATAGGGTGTCCCAAAGGTAACGCCCCAAAATCAAACTGTTGCTGAGATCGACAAAATATACTACAACCCTAATACTTTCATGAATTATAACCGAACACATTATAAATGTCTATGTATAACAAAATCTCTGATATTCGATTTAATTTGGTCGATCGAATAACTGTAGTAAGACTGTCAGTTAACCAAAATAGCTGTGAAGTTTTGCGACAATGGCCCCGGTATTCGCCAACACAGCCACCATATCATAAATGTATTGCTTATGAAAGGTTTTATCTAACAGGTTCCGTAGCTCACTTGCCCCGAACAGCGAAACCACCGACGGAATCTCGTGATGGTGCGATAACTACTATTTCCTATCATCTTGCCAGCTGTCTGACAAAGTCAATTCGTCGTTGTGCAGTTGAAACCAGCGTCACCAAATCGACTGTTTTCCCATCTGTTAAAAGTCTGTGTCTAAAACCTTTTAGACCGACGTTAGTTCATGCTCTGAACGAGGATGATTATGATCGTAAGGTTGAATCTTGTGAAAAATGGCTACAGTGTCTCGATGATGATCCAGACTTTGCTAAGGCACTTTTAAATTGAACAGCCACGTTAACCGGCATAACTTTTTTTCTGTGGGAGTATTGAAGGAGAAGTTATACAAACGCAAACCACAAACCCTGTTGTGTCTGAAAGAGGTTATAGAGGAAAGAGCCCTGCCTTCTGGAGCCTAACAAGGCTCGGTAAGACTGGCGAATGTTTGTTTTCGACTGGAAGAAAAAACTGATCTTGGAAGCACCCTTTGGGTGTTTTTCATCAAATATCTAAGTTATATATGAGAACACGTGCATACCAAAACTCTTTTAGATATGCTTAATATTTGGCGTGCTGGGTCGCTTTAATACTGGGCCGTTACTTATTGGACACTCTATAAAAAATTTCGACGCACATCCGTGTTTGCTGTATTTTAGTATACAAGCAGAGAATTGGCTGAATAATTGCGACGAATTCCATCTGTATAAAAACATGTAGGATTCGCTAAATTTTAACATCGCCAGCTATAAATATTTCGCGGTTGCAAATCAGTATATCAACCAAAACTTTGGTGATTCATATTCAAAAGCCAACTGAATTATTGACAAGACTCAGTGAAAAAATGTCCAAATGGGATATATTGTATTTATCTTGTTTCTAAGATCTCAAACGAATTTCGTTGTCATGTCTGCGATGTATATACTGATACTAATTAATGTAATTTGATATGTTTGCTATGTACATACCATGTTGCTTAAGGGTATACGTTTTGTGCTCGCATTCTTAAATCATGGGTATTTGGAGATTAAACACGTGATTAAAGGTATAATACCTTGTTTAAGTGTGAAAAATTGGTAAAAACGATTCGACAGATTTTAAAGGAAAGTTATGAGTATATAACTGAAGAATATATATTATAATGTTGAGAGAGCTGCAGGCAGTTAAAAGGAAATTTAGAGAATTTATCTAAAATTACTTCAGGTCAAGACCGGTCATCATAATGCGGCGGTCATAACCCTGATACTTATTTCGGCAAAGTGCTACACACTGGTGCTTCAACAACATATTTGCGCCGAGTTATGATTCTTAAAATCAATCAAATACAGCAGTGTTTAGCCGTATTTATGTATGTGTTTAAATTTTCTTTCGCAGAATTGTGTTACAAGCAACACCTGAGAAAAATTAATAAGTTCAATCAAAAATACGTATTAAATTAGTGTAACGACATAAAAATATTTTTCGAGGATATCCCATTTATATATTTCAAGTAACTCAGAAACGCATCGTTACGGTTTGCGAAAATAGTATATATCTAATCAGGGTTTAATCCGCAATAATATAGCAAATGATTTGATGTAAGTACTAAGTGTGCGCAAAGGCAAACTGGGACCAAATCTCAGTGTTGTGTAAAAACGCTCTTGGAGAATAATGGTTATGATCATTCGGCACAAAGTTGCAAATTTCATTGACAGATGTTTAGCTTTCAGGTTAATTTTGAACAATGTGCATGCAGCAATCGAATGGCTGATTTATTTGTAGCTGCTAACTAAATTTGGGATATACGAAAATTTTAAGACAATTCCTAAAAAGGTACATTGACTTATTTACCTTCACACAGACGATGTGTCTAAACACATAAATTAACTCACAATTATTAAGCCAATTCTCTGCTTATATACTAAAATACAGCAAACACGAATATCTTCGTCGAAATTTTTTATAGAGTGTCCAATAAGTAACGGCCCAAGTATTAAAGCGACCCAGCACACCAAATATTTTAAGCATATTTTAAAAAAGGGGTTTTCGTATCCACGTGTCTCTCATATATAAGACTTAAATATTTGATGAAAAACACCCAAAGGGTGCTTCCAAGATCAGTTTTTTCTTTCCAGTCGAAAACAAACATTCGCCAGTCTTACCGAGCCTTGTTAGGCTCCAGAAGGCAGGGCTCTTTCCTCTATAACCTCTTTCAGACACAAAAGGGTTTGTGGTTTGCGTTTGTATAACTTTCTTCTTCAAATACTCCCACAGAAAAAAAGTTATGCCGGTTAACGTGGCTGTTCAATTTAAAAGTGCCTTAGCAAAAATCTTCGATCATCATCGAGGACACTGTAGCCGTTTTTCACAAGATTCGAACCTTAAGATCATAATCATCCTCGTTCAGAGCATGAACTAACGTCGGTTTAAAAGGTTTTAGACACAGACTTTTAACAGATGGGAAAACAGTCGATTTGGTGACGCTGGTTTCAACTGCACAACGACGAATTGACTTTGTCAGACAGCTGGCAAGATGATCCGAAATAGTAGTTATCGCACCATCACGAGATTCCGTCGGTGGTTTCGCTGTTCGAGGTAAGTTAGCTACGGAACCTGTTAGATAAAACCTTTCATAAGCAATACATTTATGATATGGTGGCTGTGTTGGCGAATAACGGGGCCATTGTCGCAAAACTTCACAGCTATTTTGGTTAACTGACAGTCTTACTACAGTTATTCGATCGACCAAATTAAATCGAATATCAGAGATTTTGTTATACATAGACATTTATAATGTGTTCGGTTATAATTCATGAAAGTATTAGGGTTGTAGTATATTTTGTCGATCTCAGCAACAGTTTGATTTTGGGGCGTTACCTTTGGGACACCCTATACATTTATACTATTGTTATTACTACAAGTGGCTAATTACGTCGTAGATCCGAAGCTCGTTCAGCTTAATGAGTAGTGTCAACAACTATTATAAGCGACAAAATTATGTAACCGTTGTGCTGGACGCCCTAGGTTATGTATGGCTTTGATTAACACCATCTATCAATCCGTCAACTGTTGCTAAGTATTAAAATTTTAGTGTTTAAGACGAGCGCCGAAGCATTGCTACTGAAAAAACGTTGGTACCAAATAGAATCAATCCCATAATAGTCTTCCTCTCGCTTGTTACTCGAATAATGGGTATGACTGAAAAATAAACCTTTTCCAATTGGTTACTTTTGTGGGAAACCATCGTACATAAATAAACTTAGCGTGCGGCGAAAAGTTCATTGAACTTTTACGAGCTAAAATATAACCAAGATTAGTATATGAGTAAACGTGTAGGTTCGTGATGCTTAAAATGAAGTTATTTTTGGATGACCTGTTGCCACCTAATTTGCTTTGCATTACTAGTGTGCAGAACTTATTAGCAAAGTATTCATTGAGTGCGGTACGGAATCAGCATTGGTAATATTGGTGTTTCGCCCTGGAAGCGAAATGTGCAATTCTCCACTCAGAATATTTTTTTGGTAATTGTACTGACTTAAAAATTTTTAATACATACAACGGTTATCTAAGTGACTTTATCTTGGTATAACTATGTGCTACGAAGTACCGTCGCTAAAATTCCAGCAAGCCAAGATTTTTATACAAATCTAGGCTTTAGATTCTATAAATTCCTAACATTTTGTACATTCGTGCTATACTAAAGATTTCATTGTACGTGATTTCATGCAGCAATTTGTGTCAGGTTCTTATCAATACAAGGGATAAGCAAAAACTCTTTCACATTTTTCTTATTGGTAAAAACAAATCCTGAGGTACTGACCACGATGGTATAACTTTATACAATGTAAGAAGTAGTTTCTTGATTTAATTTTCATCAAATCCTTAAGATTTCGATTAAATAAATATATGACTAGGCAAGCTTAACGAGATTATTTTTGGCGTCATATTATATCATGTATACCAGATGTAATGTATGCAAATTAGAAATTATTGAAAATTTTCGTTCTTCTTTTATAAGATCTTTTTATTAAACACACGGTTTCCTTAGTGTATATATTTTATGTCAGCACTACTCAGCAGAACTCTATCGTTTCATATAAATAGGTTTTTTGTCACGAGAATGGCGAAAATTCGTTTTCTACTTTTTCCGGACTGCGTATCATACCTCGTATTAATAATACCATCTTGCCAACAAGGTACTTCTGAGATAAACTCTGCACAACATTTAAATATTATGAGGTGAATTTTTTAATCTCAGGCGCTGTTGTCTCGTCACCTTCCAAAAACATTGATCGAACTGCAGTGCGAAAGGAGAACACCACAAAGCACCATTCGATGTGCGCAAAAATCCTTAAGACCACGAAAACCGGTAATAAGTAATAACGCAAATTGTATATACATCGTTTTTGATTTAACTAGCATCTGGTAATAAATAGGTCGTTTGTTCAAGCCCCTGTCTGAAAATGTTGCGTCTTCCTTCGCTGCAAATTTAGGGCAAAGAATAAATGAAGATTATTTGCGGTATATTAATAAAACCTTTAGGGGCAGAAATATTTCGCCGAATTAAGTCCGCAATTACCATAGCTAAGACATTGAAATTTCTTGATGAGTTTTACAATAACTAACATTAGCTGCTGTGATTCAATTTTTTGGAAAAATACTAATTTTAGGAATTTTAGCCATTGTGCATTTTTCCCGACTGCCTTGCATAATTTAATTAAGATCACAAAGCTAGTGTAAATAATTCACGATGTAGCTATGAATTGTCATAACTCAGCAACCAATGGTCGGATCGGATTCACCGATGACTCAAAATGTTTGTCTTATAAACTTATGATATGTTGTGTTCTTGAAACTTATAAGTCTGCCTCGTCGTATTACTACTGTTAAATCACCTTTTTTGACCATTTTATGTTATGTAAACTTTATATAGTCAACAAGAGTATGTGTTAAATGGATTAAACCAATTTTGTTGAAGTGACTTTTAGTAAAATGCTACTTAGGTTCTGCGTGTGTGTGATCATATATTTGACTGCGCGAGCTTTCGTTCGTGAACGAGAACTATTGAATCATCATTAAAATTGGAATATGTTAACAGTTGGATTCAGGATTTTTGGTTTCACTAGTACGAAACATAGGTAAGGTGAAATCTCTAACTGATGATGTAATAATGAATCTGAGGAACATGCCCAGTGTCATTTTAGTATTATTGCAGTGGACCCGGTATTCCTGTTTAGATCAGAATTTCAGCCAATTTTAGTTCCTTTTCGTTGGACACTCGTATCGTTAATCCCAAAGCTGATATTAAGTATATATTATGTTACCTTTAAAATTATCTGATCCCTCTAATGCCTTTCACTAAATTACATTAATAGAATAATATACACCGGTGAAACAATTCCCACAAAACGGTAATACTTGGACTACGGAACACTGTTTAACCTTAAAGTTCGAGCTTTATTCAATGAATCGAAATGTAAGCATTTTTAATATTTTTGACACACTGAAGCTGTCAATGCCGTAAATAAAAACCCACATCGTGTCGAGCATTGATGTATCATTTGTTATTTCTTCGCGAAAAACACTAATAAGTTAAGCTCTAGCAACTAAGATAATATTTTCATCAATTATTTGTGCTGTAAATTACGCATAATTAAACTAAAATAATCAATAGGTTGAAAGTTGTTTGCTGCTAATTTTTAGAGCCCATGACTGACATCCGTACAGTTTTGATAATATTGTGCTCAATCCAAGCTTATCACTCAATCATTAGACGGTATGTTGAGAAATATGTGTGCTATTTAAGAGTGGTCCTTATCACTGCTGAAGATAGCCTTCGGTCAAAAATAACCGGAATACAAAGGAAATATAGTGTTCCAAATCAGGCAAAAGAAGTAGATTTAAGTATTTTTGCAAGAATATATATTTAAACAGGCCTAATTTTATAGTAGCCTTAGAACCAAAAACATTGGCATAAAAATACCCAGTTGTGTCAGAAGCATAGCCAAGGGGGCATGGGGGACCGTGCCCCCATGTGCTGCATATGTGGCCCCTCAAATATAATAGAACAATGAGATGCGCGGTTATGTATGACTGGTGTGTTTAAGCTGAGCTCCCAAGCAGATTCATGGCCCCATACATGCAAAAGATTCTGGATACGCCCGTGAGTTGTGTTTATGGGAATACAGGGTTTTCACGGTGTTACTCATATAATTCGGTAGATAATTACGCATTGTGCTATACGTTTTACTCTTGCGCTGGTAGTTAGGATTTCGTCACTAATGACGCTGTACTCATGCAGTTATTTTTATTGTTCTTGACAAACCTTTTATTGTTCAAGTCGATCTTTACTCTTCAGCTTTTTATTCTTCAAGTCATTTTGAATTATGCGTGCGTCCATCACGGATGCTTATACTATGGATCTTTTTATCAAAATCACGAACTGAATGATGAAAACATCAGCGTCCGCATTTCTTTCATCAACATTTGCGGCCCAATCCAAGTTGGGGGGGGGAAATTATTTTACGCTTGCTATAGCACCCATCTTTTGGAAACTATGCCCCCATAGTCTCTGTACCCCCAATCATCTCTCACCCCCAAAAGAGATCACTTCGTGATCAGGTTCGCCCCTTTTGGAAACATAAACCTTGATGTTGAACTCATTATTCTATGATTTAGGATGGGTTGCTTTTTGGCTTTTGTATAACGAACAAAAAATAATGTGATATGCGAACTCAGTTTATGTACGTGCGCGTTTCTCTATTTCGTACGATTGCTAACGTTAATGAAATGCTATGCTGAATTGGGACGTGCTTTCGCGGTCGATAAATGTATATAAAAGTATGTAATCAAACACACAATTGACTGAAACGAACGTGGTCACTACATGACGATCTTTATTTTTAAATTAGTTATCGCGAATAGCCCCTACGCGCAGCTATATCGTAAATCGCCACCGCAATAATATAATGAGTTGTACACATTCATCAGTTTAAGTCCGTGAATTGGCTTAACAAAAGCACAGTCCAATGTAAGAACCTAACGATAGACCCATGCGTTATTCAGTCCTGACAAATGTAACATAAGCTGTGGTGTCCGCAAGCCATTTAAAACTAAGTAAATACATGAGACCCAGCCGTTTTTAACGCTATCCGAGTGCAACCTCCCATGGAATAAATTAATTGTTTGACAGATTAGTCAAAGAAACTAGCAAATAAGTCATTCTGAGCGCAGATAACTCATGTTAAATCAGTTTTAATAGCCAAAAAATTGGTCACTTACTCTGACCGCTTTGATCCCCTAAACTCTGGAAAATGTTTAAATAATAATGTGTCGAAAATATGGAATTGACAGGATAATTAAACGAAAACGGGTGAATTCAAAAAATTTAGTGTCGACATGTACAAATGTTGCTTTCCAATTTAACGTGCTATGTAAGTAAAAGTGACCTCTCTTACCACCCTGTTTTGTAATAATCGATGCCAAGTTGAAAACTTGTGTCACGGAAAAGTGCGAAATTAGGTACGGTTTTCACTAAATGATAGCTAGCAAAATCAAATCCAGGTTTCAAAAATTATTCTTTGTGTTTGAACACAATTTGACAATGTTTAATTTAGCGAAAAACTGTTATCTAATGCACATCAACATTATATTTATACTAGCCCTATTTACGATCAAACTTATATATTGTAACAGTGACCTCATAAACAAATCGGTCCTACTGTTTAGCTTTAGCGTTACCAAACGAAATAGGCAAAATTAAAATTCCTGAAATTTTTTCCTTGGTTGCCCTAATAGTACTCCGTAGGTGCATCCTTTGGAATTATTGTAACTGGCCCTAAAGCTTTTTACATAGCAGACGTATAATACCATAAACCCGATAAAAGGCAAAATCCAGCAAATCAAACTTAGATTTTAAGCGAATTTTGGCTGGCACAATTGTAGGTAAGGTCATCTAATCTGTATCAGATCGAAATAGGCTCGGTGCTTATCTTTATAGACGACATTCTACGTTTTGTCTTAAAGCCAACATTCTCACTTTTGCACTAATAAGTTTAATACTTTTAGTGGAAATCTTATTCCCTAATATGGTAATTTTATGAATGATGCAGTATTACGCCTTCAGGTAATATTGTTGATTACAACGGCCGGCTGCTTCTGTGTAAAGTTTCAGTGCCTTTTATTTATATAAAAATTAACAAGAACGAATAATTTGATTTTTCGGTAATATAATACCATAATTTGGCGTAACAACGATGAATAGTCTCCAGTCATGGAATCCGTTTAACTCTATTTCAAATCTGAGCCACGAAGATTCAACATCAGCTGGTAGATGTGAGTTAATACACAGTTAACAATGTAAACCTGTAGGCGTTCGCAACTTGTTCTATTAATGATGTAATAGATGTCTATTATCATGGATGTCCAGGAATCGTGGCCGGCGCTAGGATATGAGGCCCCCGAAGTATGATGTGAGGGCCACCTGAGGCAAGACCACCCGGCACGCATCCCTTCTTCCAATCCCCCACCCGCGGAAAATATTGGGAAACTTGCAAAAATTAGAAAAATATTCGGTGAAATTGACACAGATAGGCCAAAATGGTGGAAAAATTTAGCAAAATAGTGGAAAGTTAACAAAAATAAAATTCAATAGCCTCAGGGCTTCTTTTTTGGGTATAAATTCAAACACTTGTATGCTCGAAGTGATTATAAATTTAATAAATGTAGGAGGGCTTCTGAGTGTGAGGCCCATATAATTAGGGGTACGGGAGTGCTAACGTCGGCTCTGCCAGGATTCGTCAACTCGACGGTTGTTCGAAGTTTCAGTGGGGAGTGTGGGTGCACGCCAGAAACGGGAAGGTGGTACGCGGCGCAGGGAGTAACAGTATTATACTAGTAGAATGTTATATGTATTCAAAAAATAAGCGACAATTAATTAGCATAATATTACTAAAGTTTTCCACGCACTTCCCGCGGCCAGGAGGTTTGGTAAATATAACAATGGTTTAGGGACACCTATGCTCTATTCTATTACAATACTCTAACCTATGCACACCTTGCGATCTACTATAATTTCACAGTAACAACCAGCGAAACGTCTTTTTCATAAAAGTAAAAAGTTTTCCGCATTACACAAAATTAATTTGAACTTGAGAGATGCGCAAGTGTAAGACATAAGTTGGTAATTATTAGGAAAAAAGATACTCTGGCTGTGGAAATGGAGATATAGATTGGCTTCTTGTTGACGCCACAAATAAGATATATTTCTAGTATTGTTACAAAACCACTGTCACATATAGGTATATATATTAGTGCATCATGAGGTAAATAAGATGACTCAATGAACAGTTGGATTGATCAGGCCTCCTATGTTTGCTTAGTGAACAACCCATAGAAACTTCAATATTTTTCTAAATATTGCGAGCACATCGGAATAAGAGGACTACGTATTTCGCCCAAAGAAAGCGGTACAATCATTTCGTTATTTCGTTTTCTTGTGATAGAACGATCATCTCAACGGTAATGCCTCCATAAAACATCGGGTAACTTAGGACAATTTTAGACTAATGGGACTGTAGAACTACAAAATTGCATGCCTGAAAACCAGCTTAGTTTAGCAGAATCTGCTACGCCAATGAAACTTTACAATTATCAAAAATGTAAATTATGGCTTGTTTAAAAAACCTCACTTGGAATTTGGTTATTGCATTAAGAAATGCTAAACAATTTTATCCCTTAAAACTAAAATAGATTTGATATAAATATATTACTAGTGCAATTGAAACTATACTATTTCAGCTGTCTATTGCAATTTCATCCGTTTTCTGTTTTAATATTGGCTCAAAATGTTTTTGGCTGGCAGAAGATACCGATTTGGTTTATGCTCGTGATATCGCACAATACAGTATGTATTGTGTGATATACGTTGTGTAGTTATTGTGTCGTCTTCGGTATCAATGAACCAAGACATCCAGTTTTCGCAGCTGTTGTGGACCAGGTATTTATTAACTACTACCGTTAAATATGCTATCTAGCAGCCAAAAAACATTTTGAGGCAATGCTATCTAGCAGCCAAAATCGCGATGTTCGCGCTTCCAGTTTTACGGCAATTCAAAAAGTAGGTGTAATATAATATGTATATATATAGAACACCATAAGTAATGCTGCTAGCACATTGATTGACTCTAACTGTTGATCAATGGTCAGTTGTTTTTTTGTACGAAAATAAAACGGTTTAGTTTCAAATCTATGGTGTTTCTTTACGCTAGATTTATTTGCAAAGTGAACACAATAAGTCTATTTTAGGCAAACGTGATCCTGGTCAATCCGGTATGGCCAAATCATCGTCGTCGTCGGCAGAAGATTTTCACATTGTTGACATTGAAGAAATTGTACGAAAATGGGCTTGGAACGGCTATGAAATGACTAAGACCAAAGAACAAGCTCGGATTCCGAAAGAATTCATTCATATGTCGATCAACTGGAAATACGTCAAGTTTCACTACGAAACGCCCGACTATAACATCACACCGTTTGCCGTTGCAACACGTTCGCCTTCTGGAAATACAACGCCGCAGACACTATTTAAAACAATTTTCCAAAATCGAACAACTCATAATCAAGAATACTCATTCAAGACCGAACGTTCGACAAGGTCAAGTGCAACCGTTGCACTCGAGAAAGGCTTTACAACCGGTTGTGACTTTAGCCTGGCCCTTAAGACGCCATGTGAAGTCCTCGAAGCTAACGCTGGATTTTCACGTGAAATCCACGTGAACAACCTTGAAGAGGATACAGTTGAACAAGAGCTTACATGGGGCGTTGACTCACAAGTCCGTGTGCCACCAAATACCGAAACAACAGCCGAGCTTGTAGTGACTGAGGCTCAAACTTCAGGGGTTTTTGTACTTAAAGCTCGATTTCATGGCCGAGTTATTGTGTCGTTTACCAACATGAAAGACAATAATAATTTGATTACCGTCATCGAAGGACATATGTCAGAAATTATGTTTCGCGAAATTGAACGAGGATTAAAAGGCTATCGAATCGAGAAAAATCGTATTGTTGTGGCTGAAGTTCGTGGAAAATGCCAATTTAAATTTGGTATCGAGCAAAAAATTCGAATTACTGAAGTTCCAATTCAACCCGGCGACGATTAAACACAGGAATCCTGCGGTGACGTTTTTCTAATTAAACATTTTGTCATCCATCGGACTGTGATACAGATGTAGTCTGTCTTCAAGATTGTATTGTTAGGTATT
>JASANE010009094.1:0-13439 GCA_030248225.1 Trileptium ribeirensis | reverse complement strand
TGCCTGAGGGTTAAAATTTCATGCCGTTTTAATTTGGTGTGTCAAATTAAAATGATACTGATTTAAATCGGTATTTAGTTGCAATGGGCACATACGAGCTGAAACGAATACTTTTTTCACATCCTTTGAACTGATATTTTAAAGGTATTTTAGTAAAACAGTTCGTAAAAGAATTCTCAACTGATTTAAAATCCCTAATTAATTCGCTAATTTAAAATTTCAACAATGGTACTCAGTCATTGGGATGAAATTTTCTCCATTTTTAAATGTCTTCGACGAAATTTTAGAAGCTAATTTTAATAATTTCAGAATATCTTTTAATTAAAACTACTAAAAAAATTAAATTTCTCAATTTTAAATGGAAACAGTGATTTGGTATAAAAAAGTATTATGAGGACGAGTGTGCGACCGGACTGACAGAGGTGAGAGAGCGTTAGATTATAAGGAAACGTGGTACCGTTGGGGTGTGATGCAATATCTATGGCACCTTTCCGCTGACCCCGTCTATCAGTCTGTTGGTTTACTGCAGTTGTTTTTGTGTTTTTGTTTGAAATATTCTAAAAGCTTACGAGTTTTTTCACACAAATACTGTATGAAGTTCACATTGTCTGAATTTAAAGTTGAATTGACATTATATTTGCTTATTTAGGTAAATCTTTTTGAAGCAAGCTCAGCTGCCAGAAATTAATTACCTTGTAACACTTATTTAACGAATTTATTTTTGTTTTTTCCTAAAAGAGAAATGTGTCATGGCAGCCTACCATACCGTTAGCTAACAGTATACTGTTAGCTACTTATACCTAAAGCAGATTCCTTGTTAAATAGGGTATACGGGCTTTCTGCGGCAAAACTGATGCCTTTTCGAAAGTTCTCACTCGATTCTCTAGTTCACTTCCCTAGTTTCTATACCGTAAACTGTTGAGAAAAACGTGCGAAGCGCCAAGGAATGACTTGAGGCCCGATGCGAGAACCAATAGGCTACAACGCAACGACCATATCACGCAACAATTAGCTGAACTGCTGGGTTTTGTTCAAGATGCATTGCTTACATAACATATTACGTTATATAATGTGTAGCTATGATACATTAGATATATTGCATTATACCTGTTTTGCACGTGTACGTCTCTTAGTTTAAGATCTAATTAAGGACGAGTTTTCATTTGCGGAATGGTATAGTGAAATTTACCCTAGTGCCGCATCCCAGGTTGATCGCCGTTTTTGACTGGTATTTTTCCACTACAGACAACGTCCGAGCCTAAAATTGAACTCATACTAGTATAATAACAATAATTTTCGATTGATTTTTAAAAAAAGCAGCCTGTTATATCAGGTTCAGTGATGCAGAACCGTTTGAGAAAGGTCGAAAACAGCGTCACAGCCTGAAGGCGCTCACCTAACAAAGCGCTATTTGTCGATTCACCTCTGTTTACGTCCTATTACAGTTCAAATTTTATATTTATAATAATATAAATTCTATTGGCATTGTTGAAATTTTCGCTGTTAAACATTTGTCTTTTAGTCTACAGATGTGTGAGTTGGCGTTGGAGATACGACTGGTCGCTTCCTTTATTATAGCTAGTCCATGCTGCACTTACATATATTGGATGAATAAGCTAAAATTTTCGTGCTCCTTGGTGTCATAACTAGTGTAGCATCTCACTACGCTAACATATATAGCGTAGCTGAACACGCCGTGATCGCGGCCTGTGTTGTAATGGTAGCGCGCTAGTCTTGCAAGCTAAACATCAGGTTCCGAATCCCAGCTAGTACAATGTATGACCGCTCGTGAATGATACACTAGGAACCTACTTGAAAACTTAATAGCCTAGAAGTGTTGCTCGATTGTCTACAAAAGTTTTTAGTATTTAATTAACCGTACATGCTCATAGAACGGGCAGGGGAAAGGGATATCCGCCCTACAGTCCGGAACCCATGAGGGTGTTGCGATAACCAATGGGTGTAGCCTGATTTCCCTGAGGTTCCACACATCACCCTCCCCTGTGAAAGGCCCAACATTTAGGTCAAAATTGATAAACTAATGCGGCGTTCAACTGCCGAAAAATGGTAATCGCGTAACTAGCTACCTTTGAAAAAATTTATTAAAAACATGGGGTGCCTGCGACACCCTATTGTCAACAGTGTGCCTGACACTGTGTGGTGTACATAGGTTCCAAACGTTGGGACATTATAACGTGAACGCCGCATAAGCGCCAAAAAATTTGAAAATTTGAGGCCCAAGTCGACTGATTTCGTCGGAGTTAAACATAAGCCAGCTCCACATATATCTGAAGACGCATTATCGACGCATTTGTTCGAATTTGTGATAGTACCGTTGTAGTTGTGTTCTATTATTATATAATCTATTCTATAAAGTATTTGTAAATGGAACGTGTAATAAATTTTGGTGTATATATTGTCTTTCTTATCAAATAACTCGCCCAAGCAGCCGTATAGGGCTACACAATTTTGGGAAATTGACCAAAAAAACACAGAATTTAAATGTCCACGCCACATTTTAAACTTAACCACAGCTAGGTTCAGAATTATTTTGCCTATTAGCGTTTCAGCAGAGGTCGGATGATTGGTGTATTGCTTGAATGGAAGGCGAAGCCGTAGTTCATCTGAATTTATATCAACGTTTATTAAGCATTAATAAAATTTTTTTTGGGAAATTGACCAAAAACTCGGAATTTAAATGTCCACGCCACGTTTTAAACTAAACCACAGCCAGGTTCAGAATTCTTTTGCCAATTAGCGTTTCAGCAGAGGTCGGATGATCTGGATGGAGGCAGGTGTGAAGCCACAGTTCACCTAAATTTTTACCAACGTTTATTTTAAGCATTAATGAAACAAAATTTATACTTATTACGTGATCAGCTCGCAATTGGCCTATACATTGGACGTACTAAATATCAAATGCTACAAATCAAACACATATTATTCCAATCATAAACCGTGAGTAAGACGTATATTAATAAATGACAGCGTAAACTATAACCTGACGACTTAATGATTTGCTCACTTGTTAATTATTTCGAGAACTTCTTTGGAAATTCGGGTCTTTTTCCTTAGCCCCCTTCGGTCAAAATTGTTCGCTTTAACGATAATTTTTGTACCAATTGACTCATTTCAATGAACTGGTTCAGAAATTATCCATTTCAGCTACTTTTATGACAAAAATTTTTTTCGATTTTTTTGTTCCCACCGCAGTGGTACCCAAAAATTCCGTAAAAAAATTTCTTCATAAATGCATAATTTTACATACCATTCTAGTCATATTGACGAACTGAACCGAATCATGCAAAAATAAACTCGACCGGTTAATTCGTCAATGACTCATTTATGCACGATTATTTCATTGTATTTCTGAGTCTCTCTGTCACTGCTTGTGATGCTCAGGGTGGAGGAATCCATTATTCTTTATAATTTTTCAAAGCAATATAAACAGGGGGCCCGAATTGTACAAGGGGTTATGAAACGGGAGAACTACAAGGTTACCTAAACCGGCGGATTATGGAGGTTCCATAGAGAATGCAGCCCAAACACCTTTGTTTGTGGTTCCAGAACTGACTACGAAACCAGGCTTATTAGCTTCGATGAGGTCCATAATATGGATAATGTTGATCCAAATCAAAATGTTGTTCTTAAGCCCATTTATTAACTGATTGAAAATTAAAAAACCCAATTTTAATAACTACTAAGAGAAGTTCAAAATCTGCACAAGGGGGTGGAATCAGAATTATGCAAAATAAACAAGCCATTTTGTTCCTCAAAGTCAGATTCATTGCAATATTTAGAACCAAAACAATCACTTTTGCATCATTCACATTAAGATGCGTGCAGCAGCTACACAGTTTTTTCATAATCCTAGCGTTACCACTGCACATATAATGTATATATGGCGTGACCATTCGCACATAATTTGTGCAATGGTAGTGACCATAGCTACGGGAGTTGTGCAATAGTACACTATTTAGAATATGTGAAATGGTAACGGCTGTATACCTATAATGTTGTTGTTTCCATTGCATAAGCAATGTAGAAATAGTCGTTACCATTACACATTTGGTAAATAAATTGTTACTACTGTTGCACAACATCCGTAGCTATGGTCACTACCATTGCACGAATTATGTATAAATGATCGCTCTATATGTACATTGTATATCCACTGAAATACGTTGATGCATTTATGTATCAATGCCAATATTTTCTGCAAAATGGGTGCAACAAAATTCAAAATAATTCAAAGGCGTGTTAAACTCGAAGTTCAAGTAACCTTTTTCGGAAAGCTCGAATTCTCGAAATCAAGAAGAACCCAAAATCCTTTAAGGCGTGTTCACACGCTGAAACTTTTTGCTCAAATTTTGATCAAAATTTGAGCTCAAATTTTGATCAAAATTTGAAAGCATCTTTTTTGTATTTTTTGCAAATTTGAACATATGAACACAGTTCAAACTTTTCATGAATATTCCTGTAGCCAATCATGGACGAGATGTATTACCTGAAAAATTTTGTGCTCAAATTTTGATCTTAAACTTTGAAATATCGCAATTTTCATTTAAAAATCACCGTCAAATTTTGAACAAAATTTGATCAAAAAAGTTTGAGCGTGTGAACACACCTTAAAATTAAAAGTCAATATATATAATAGTTTCTTTGAAAATAGTTTGCAACAACCATTCTCAGGTCACAAATTTTTGTATTCAAAATATAATTTAATATTTTTGGCACTCTTTATGACGTTTCAGAAAATTGTCTTTTATTTTTGCAAGTTATTGGAATCCCTGTCCAAATATAACGCGATACAATATTTGGTCTAAATATTCCTTGTTCGAAGCTTAAAACTATTCCTTGTTCAATTGTATGACATTTCATCAATAAATTCGTTTCAAACTTTCTTCCCAGAAGTCCAAAATATCTGTTTCTCTATTGTTTGAGTAAAGTTAAACTAGTCGCTGGAATAATTGCAAATATATAAATAAACAAACAAATTATATTCAAGCTGAATTTATTCTGTTAAAAATAGTTATCATTGGTACAAATGTATTTCAAGCCGCTAATTTTGATTTTTTTAAAAATTTTAATTTCAAATGTGAAATATATTTAATCTGATCAAAAGGGTTTTGTACAACCCTATAACAAAGTATTCCGCTAGTTTAGTAGGTAACTATCAATTCACACCTAAAGCAGAATACCTTGCTGCGGATAATATTCATGGATTTACGTCAACTATGAAAGGCGGCTCCAGATTATTTATTGCACTTCCAGTCAAGTATTTATTCTCAAGTCAATATATTACTTTGTTGGCTATGGCACCTACCTTTGTTATCGTCGTAAATAACCCAGTCAAAATTTATTATATTAACCTTAGTAAATTCCCGGATTCAATTACATAATCATAATATCATTAGAATCACATAAGATTAGAATTACGTCATTTAGCAATGCCCAGGAAATGTGGAAACTTCGTTACAGCAAAATCTGTTTTAATGCAAAAGACCGTGAAATAAAATATTGATAATGTCGACCTATCGACTGATAAAAAAGAATTCGTATTACCAAGACTCGATTATTTAAATTTTATAGACACTCGGGTGTAAAATACTCTTGTATTTTTCTTATTCGATGATGTGGTACTTTTTCGGCTTACCCTTTACCTCAAGGATTCTAAACGGAGCAACCTCACAAGGTCTTTGGTTTTACCGGCCTATCCTCACCCAATGTTCGTAGGGGTACCAACTATCAGGTTCGTACAGATCAAGCAATCAGCAGAGTCTCCGACTGCTGTTTTTAATCTGATTGGTTGTTGGGAACCTAATAGTTGCTACCCATTAAGGAGTTTCACACTAAGGATTACATAAATTCAATATATATATATATATATCAATATATTGTAATTTTGGCACGCGGGCTGCCCAACCTCCACATCCCTCTAAATTTCTATCGCCCCCAGGGGTGGGCTCAGTGCAGAGGAGAGTTGCCGCCCTCTGCTCCTGGTGTTCTTGGGCAGGACCCCCGTGCGAATACGGCCTACGTTGTCTAGTGGATGATATAGGTCCCTCAGGGTGTGGTATCCCGTTCGTCCATTGAAGGGAAAATGGGACACTTTGGTACACCCACACAACGCCAGGGCTAGGGTGAAGAACAGGCCCCCTCATTATTATGAGAGCTATCAGGACGAAAAGGCGACCCGCGTTCTCCGTCGCATCATGTATTTGTTGTTTCGAGAGATTTGCGAGGCATGGAAAACATTTGGGTATTGCATTGATTTAAATGATCGTGGAGTTTGGGAAGTCTTAGAAGCATTTGGTATATATCGATTTACTTGTTCGTGAAATTTGAGAAGCCCGGGAAACACCAAATATTGTGTTCATTTTGCTGTTTTATTTGATTTGTAAATTGATCAATTGGTGTGATAAACACACTTGAGCGAGACGAATGTAACATAACTTGCTGTGGCTGACAGCTTTGCCCAAGGCAGTAGCTTAGTCCGGACTTAGCCCGACTCAGCCAAAATGGGAACCAAAGACTCGATACACGAGAAGGCGGTAATGCTAAAACGCTAAGGCACCGAGGCTCCTTCGCTGACTGTAGTGGCGTGAGAATACGCGGGAGACCCTAGGCTATAGTTTGAGTTGCGATGGTAGTGTCGTGAACACCGAATGTACGCGAAACACCCCGCCCGCCCTGTGTGCAGACGTCAACGCCCCGAAGGAGAACGGGATTGTCATTAGTACTGATAATGGCGAACCCGTTCTTCCAAAACGGGAACAGGCAAAGCTGGCCAAAATGCTACGAACTCTTCGGTAGTTCAATCTCACTACCCGGTAAGGCTAGAAACGAAACTGGTTACTGGCGCTGATAAAAGGAAAACAAACATTCGTACGCTGGTTACAAAGAAGACCATCAAAGAAATGTTTTATTCATAAGCGGGCAAGATAAGGAACGGCATACACACGAGAGCTGTTATAAGCATTATACGAATACTGCTATGGTACATAAATAGGCGCTTGCTTTATAACAAAATCACTCAGGTTCGAGATTTATGATTTTCAAAGTTAAAAGAATTTTCGCCTTAGGCCCGACTGGTTTACTCTTGCTTTCGATACGGCCCTAATGGTCGGGCTGTCCCGAGAGAGGCCTCTTGTCATCGAGGCATAACCGATAAATGTTGGGGTCACAAATTTCGATTGCAGGCACCGATAGATTCCGAACGGTGAGAAGGTTAGACAAAATACCAGTAACGGCTCCGCAACAATCTGCATAAACGCCGCAACGTTGCTTGCTGTGCTGCGAGATGAACGAGTTAAGTCGAAATCGTTAGTAACTTTGGAAAGCTCCGAATGCTAAACTTGGATATGCTTCGCTACCGGACCTTCGTAGGCCGCTAAAATAGTATGGAAATTAAAAAAGTTTTGCGTTCTTTGCAAAGCCAACCGTGTTGGTAAAAGGTCCACATGCACTAGTTTAAAAAGGAAAAAGAATGGTGTCCGTATTTTCTAATGTTGTGTTTCGAAAATAAGAATGCGTAAAAATCTCCGCAAACAACGAACGCTTTAAAGCCGGTAGTCGGAACTTTCCAAATCCAGAACCCAAAAACAAAAACAAATCATATTAAAACATCACAACCTTCCGACCCAGTAGATGGGAAGGCTGGGACTCCAGTACGGCATAAATTCCTATAAAAAATATTCACGGGCGGTTAGTGAGTCTTGGAAATTTGTCACAACTTGTAAAGGTCAAGCAAGAAACTCCGGCACTAGGCGAAGCAAGAGAGAAGTCCTACATAATGTGGAGTGGTTGTTTCTAGAGCACACACAGTATGTACGAGCAGAGAAAAACCCAGCGCGACAAATAAATTAACCGATGAGTGCCGAAGTTAAATCTCTGAGTAGTAGTAGACGAAAACGTAAAGAAAAACTGTTGGTTCAAAGCAACCGAAGTCTAATTTGAAATACCGTGCTGAGCTCCTAACTCGATCATCGTTTGCGTTTTATATTAAGAGTACTACTCTGTCATTCCCTAGTATTGTCCAAACCAATCACCGATAATTCAAACCCACAAATTGGCGACCCGCAATATTAAGCTGATATCAACCGAAGTAAGCAAACACGAAACAAACATTTAAACTAAAACGGATAGCACAATACCATGAATTTCCATCTGTAATACTCGATAGGCAATAAAACTATTACTGAAGTATTTTTATGATGCAAGATAAGCTATAGTTTCAGTGATCTTAGAGGTGAATTAGCAGCGATAGGTAAACAACTTGATAGAATTTGAAGAATACCAGCGAGTCGGAGCCGAAAATTGCACTCAAACAAAGCAACAAACTTGGCCATAAATTCCAGTGGAAGAGGTAAGAAAAACGAAAGTCACCGAGCACGAATATGCTGTTCGTTAGAAATAATATTCTTAATTTTCAGAAATTGCGGTAACGATAATTACAGGCAACATAAAATACTGATAAGGCTCACAAAAGTCAAATAATGTACAATGTAATAAACGCCGCTCAATTAAAAGTAATGACTTGTGGTCCCCACTGTTACCAGTACCAGCAGTAACACATTGCCGACAAAGGTAGAGAGGGGAACTACGAGGCAACGAGCGAGCTACCCGTTGATAAGTAATTTAAACAAAAACGAGCAGTGTTGCCACAGTCTACACAACTAAGTATAATAAACAAACGCGAGGACACACAACGCAACGCCGATACAGAAAGAAACAAACACCCACATGAAGATGGTTACGAGTACGGCGAGTATCAAATAAAATAAAAACCAGTTTCCAAGTCTGGTCAACGACAATTTCGACAATTATAAAAATTTAAACATATCGCGAAACAAAGCTACAGCTGCGCTAATACGCGTAATGAACCCTGACAACGCAAGTCCCACCGAAAAACAAATTTAGCATATGAAGATGGCGCAAAGTTGGCGATTCGAGACACGCCAGAGCAAGTGCGTTTGGATTGCTGTCAGGGGGAGTGTTTGCATCAGGAAACAGCTTCCCCTCATAATATTATATGATCTATAAAAATATCATAAATCATGATATATTGAGCTTCATACATGCATCAAGGTCCGCGGTCCAAGGAGAGCGATTGTCGAGTTTCGAGCCTAAAGGCGGGGTTTCAGGAGATGTGTACGGGGAGAGGGGTGTGGGTGCCTGGGGCCTGTAGTGTCGGGGAATGCATCTAGGGTTCGGCGCCTACGCCGCCTCCAGAGAGGACGGTAGATTCACCTATCGGGATGGAGGGAAGGTGATAGCCGGGCCCTCGGGAGAGTGTCGCAGCTTCAGCTGGTGTCCCCTACCCCCTTATGAGCATGTATGATTGACCTTGTTCTTAACGAACAGCGGAATTTGTGCAAGCCTTGCAAACGAACGCGTCTGTTTATAGTTTATCGTTAGCATAGTTTGGCTTGCGCTTATCTCAGATTTCAATTTCGTCGAATGCCGGGTTCTTGTTTTCCAAATTTCTGTTCCATTACAGTTTCCAGTAACCAAATTCACGATTGAAAATTACCAACTACTTAATTACACTTGTTGCTCGAATTTCGACAATAGCCAACGATGTAGTTGCTGCCGCGGGTTGTAGCTATGCTTCCAAATCTATCAGCATTTACATTTCAGAAAAATTTGGAAGTGCTGTGGCATAGTTTTGGTTTGTTTGAGATATCGGTGTCGAAATTATGTCGGCTTGGGGAGGGTAGACGGTCGGGAGGTGGGTCTCAGAGGAAGGAAGTATAAGGAGTAGACCCCCCGACATATTGGCCAATTTGACACCAATTGCTACTCACTTCACCCTGTTTTTGGCAGTTTTACCCCGTTTGCTAATATTTTCCACGTGCCTTGGGCGTATGGCGAGGGGGTTCAGAGCCTTCATGGGTAAATATGGCGTAGGAGATCCGACCATTATTAGGAATAACCCCTTCCCCAGTCAACGGCTTGATCTACAGCATTTGTTGTAGCTCGATTCATAGAAGGTGCGTTTGCGTCATTACAATTTCCCCGGCAAGGTGAAAAATTATCATTTCGCAAGAATTCACGTAAAAGTGCATAATATAGACAGCTTCATAAAGTTTAACAATTATTTATTAAGTAGCAGAAAACTAGATAGCTAGCGATATATAGGGTAATTCGCGGATTGATTTCAATTTCATTAATAAACTGTCAAAGTTATTGTCGGATGTTTACTAACCAACCCAGTGGTCCCGGGGCTAAAATTTCATTTTTCTATTATTTTTCACAAAAATCTCTGTTATACGTTTCTCCCAAGTTTTTAAATTTGTAAAATAAAATTTTATTTATTTCCTACTTAATTTGCATAAATATCACTTAAAAATTTTATTACCTATATACAGTTCATTTTAGTTTTATTTCTTAAGTTCAGTCTGATCGTAGAGTTCATGGAGTACGGCTGTGAATAGAGTTCAGCTTAATATTGCTTTATTTTACCAATTCCGGGTAGCGATCATCTAGCTAATGGGTTCTATATTAATTGTGTTTTTGGCGTTTCCTAGCATACTGCTACACTACTGGGCTTATAGTGAAAGCGGAAGTAGTGTGTTACTCGAATATTGTTCAGACATAGAATTGTTTGATCGAGCACTGTGGTTTACGCAAAGAAATGCGTATATGATCAGTACTGGAGAAGAGCATTATATCGGAAAGCAGGAACTTATCTCTGCCCTTCTGTGGTTATTGAATATTCGGAAACCCCTATACTCGCGTTTCCTGTGGAGTTAATTCCGGCTTATTGCTTAAAAGTTCTTGGAGCGCAAAGAATGCGCGGTACCTAGTGTCACGGTGATTATAGACTATTGTGAAGTGCGCCCCTGACTACTTTGGAGGATTTCTGGGAGTTGGTGTAAGGCTATAAAATCATCCAGCGTACAGTACTTCTGAGCCGCAGCACAATTAAGTAACTTTAACCCACTTATTAATTTAATTAGTAATATTAAGTTCCAACTAAATCGAATGGAGCAAGTGGCAATAAAACTTACTAGGAGCGGTAGGTCAATAGCAACGTACTAGGTTTAGTAATATCTTAAAAATTACGGCCCCTTTGTCGGGTGAGAAATATTCCAGGCCAAACGTGAAGGTGGGTTTCGAATTAATTCGTAGTACTGCTTGCGAAATCGGCAGTGTCCGTTGTAGGTGCGAATCAAGTAGTATTATTCTAGAGAAGACCGGGTGAGTAAGGGGTGTAAAAAAGGTAATCTAAGGCCTAGGTTGAGGTACTCAAATAACCGCACGGTTGGCAGCCGTCCGGTGTCGCTGTGTCAACCTACAAGAGAACTTACTCAAGTAATAAATAACCTAAATCCTAACCGCTATCGCTCAGGTATAACCCTTAAACACTAGTGTTTATAATTTAGGGTCAAGGATTACGTCAACTACTTGGTAGCTGTAACTTAACGTAAAACCTAAAGCATTAGATAGGGATTGTCAAGTATACTGAAATTAGTGGCCAAAGTGCACGAAGAGCAGGAGTCAGACTGTGTATTAACTTGCTGTCTGACTGTGCAAGAGTCTATTGTGAACTGCGCGAGTATTCTCGGTGGAATATAACGTGAGCTAAAAATTATACAGTACTAAAGAATAGTGCCGCGGCTTTTCATCACGAGTTAGAAGAAAGGTACTACAAATTTCATACGGTGATCAAGAATAGTGCCGCAAGTGATCCACGGGCATAATAACGGTATTCTAATATTTTATTGTGCGTTGCAATAAACTTTATATATCCGTGTCTGTTGACCGAATATCTGGAACTCGAGCAATAGAGCCGAGCAAGGATCACGCCGCATCGCAAAAGATAGAGCACTGGTAACGCTCACGAAAAGAAAGACGCGCGCCGTACCAAGCGTCCCACCGGCATTTTACTAGCCATGCCTCGAACCGCACAATCCTTCGGTGACGAATCCTTTTTAATTCCGATTGCCGTCATAAGAAAAATCCCTACTCCCAAGAAAACAACATAATATAACAGTTATCACATTGTAAATATATATGTACTTTATAATATTATAACTCTACATTTGGATGTTATGTGCAGTTCCAAAGGGCCACCAATGTATATGCTATGATAGGGTTTGCCGGCTATCAATTGTGCTTCGTGAGTCGTGCGTGTCCGTATTGAAGGTAAAGTAAGCTAGCTCAGTCGTTCATGGCGTGTGTAGTTGCATTTGCATAAGAAAATTTCCGATTCCGCCTAGAGCCGTGTGCATCATGTTGCTAGCAGTATGTCTAGTGTTTAGCCGGTCCCAAGCCCGGATAAAGGAGGAGGGTTGGTACCCCGGCCTGGTACTGTAAAACTCGCTAAGAGGGCTTTGAACCACCATGGTTACAAATACACAGAGAAATTGTTTTGCATCGCTGTCAAGTGGTATAATCGGGCTTGGAACGAGAAGAACGCTACCGGTTAAAAACCTAGTACGTATAGCTAACTAGAATGTACGCTCTCTAAATAAAGTCGACAACGCTGAAATTCTGGTTCTTGAACTCGAATGTACTAACATTTATGTCGCAGTAATTACCGAAGCTCGTCTTATCGTCAACGGTAACAAATCCGTTTGTTTTGATCGCTCGTGTTATCAGATATATATATTTCTTCGGTGATACAACGTCAGCAACCAACGGTGTTGCTATCGTTATTCGTAAAGACCTAACCTCATACGTTGCATATTTTGAGCCAATCTCAAACCGCTCGTCTTAATCGAAATGAAGGGTTTAATCCCTATCCGTATCCCTATCGGCAAAGCACATATACGGCAGAATCTCATCCCAGTTATCCTGATTATTATTGACATATAAACTGACCATAGACTGCAGCGTTCTATTAAAGCGCTCCACCATTCCATCGCAAGCCGGATGGTAAGCGGTTGTGTTCAATTTTTTTTACACCGAGGAACTTACAAACATCCTGAATAATTTGCGAAATCAAGTTAGGACCCTGGTCGCTCAGCAAGCAGTGTGGTACACCAAATATGCAAGTCACTTCTTCCACTAAGATCTTCGCAATTGTAATAGACTTTGTATCTTCCAACGCAAAACACTCAACCCATTTGGTAAAATGATCCATAAAAACGATGACATATATATTTGTTATTCCGTTTGGTTTTCGGTAACGGTCCCATAATATCACAAGCCAACATATACCATGGAGCAACAGGTTTGATGGGTTGTAACGGTGGAACGGTCCACCCAAAAGGCGGTTTCCGAGTTGCGCAAGCACTGCAACTGGCGCACCACTTTTTGACATCCGCATAGGTACACTGTTGGCCAATAATAGCGCGTTGCCACCTTGCCAAACGTTTTCTTGACACCCAGATGCCCTCCAAATAAATGGTCATGGCATGCATTCAGTACTTGTTCGCGATAAACAGCGGGCACATACAACTGCAAATGACCTCTTACTGGACTTTTAT
>JASANE010009092.1:0-10223 GCA_030248225.1 Trileptium ribeirensis | reverse complement strand
AGCCAGGCTGCACTTAAGGCTCTAGATAAGCCGGTAGTGTCGTCAGCCACTGTTCTTGAATGCCATAAGAAATTAAATAGACGAGGCGCCTAAAATAGTGCTATGTTTGTCGTGGCTCAAGGGACACTCAGGCATTAGAGGGAATGAAATTGCGGACAGCCTTGCAAAGAAAGGTGCTTTATTGAATGTGTTGGGCGGAACCTTGTAATCCAGTTTCCTCTCCTCCCATTGTGAAGACTTCGCTGGTGCGTTCTTGTGTGCTGACAACAAGCATAGACGGTGGAGAGGGAGAATAAATTGCAGGCAGACAAGGATTTTCTTTCCTGAAGTCAATTATAGGAGATCTCGCTTCTTATGGAAGGTTATCAAAGATAGACTGCGGATTGCTATACATGTTTTAACTGGGCATAATCTTTTAAATGCCCATCTTAAGGTTATGAAACTGAGAGAAAGTAGTCTCTGCGAATATTGTCGTCAGGAAGCTGAAACGTCTGAACATTTTGTTTTCAGATGTAAAATTGGGGTCAAGCTAGGCAAAGGTTCTTAGGTGCTCAACAACTAGCAGTTACTAATGGTAGGACTATGTGTTTGAGTAAATTAATAGGTTTTTGTGTTGCAACTCAGAGGTTTGATCTAGGTTTATAAGAATTACAACACGGTGATGCAAAGGGTCCTACTATTAGGACCTGTGCAAATTATCACACCGTTACTCAAGTCTAATCTAATGATACCTATAAGCTTTTACCAGCGGTAATTTTTTTTCAATTGCTTCATTGTTGTCGCATATTTTGCAAATTTAAACAATTTATAAATTACGGGCAGAATAATGTAAAAAAATTACTGTTGTTGAACAATTGCTGCTCTTGTCTTTTTATGCATTTACCGATCCTCTTCGTCCTCTATTACAAATGATGCTGAGCTCCACGCACTACTGGAGCTTTGCGCAAATTTGAATCACAAATATAAGGTTCCCTGAAATTAAATGAGATGTTTTTTGGCTGCCCAGCATGGACGCCACTACAAATGCAATTCTTCTAATGGCTGGTCTTAAATCGTTGATTTTCCAACCGTAATACATGATCTGCTTGATACGTGGACTACGTGATCTGGTGCTATTATATGACACAAAAATTTTGCTTGACGTTAGATCAGACGTAATCTTGTCCGCATCTGTTGATCATTTAGCCGCTGAATATGAACTTGATAGCTTTCGTAGCGTAGGCTTGGGTAACCAGTCCCATGCCGACGTGACTGGTATGCAAAATGGTCTCTGCTAAGACGATCCTTATCTCATTTCTGCTCCCATGCAACTTTATCAACTTCCGAAGTGGACTAGAAATGAACTAATCTTCGTTGAGGTTATTGAAGGCAGTGTCGACGCATGGCCTGCGCTTAAACGTAAACACAATGGTTACAGACGGTTTAAACTACACACACATGATGTATATATATATCATGAAGTAAACGGAATTCCGGTTCCGGCGAAAATCGTGTTGTGGTTGCGGTTCCGGCAAACGGCAAAAACCATACTGGAACCGGAATTCCAGTTTAAAAATTTTGTTTGAAATTTCCACACTTTTGCTTTATCGGTGGCCCAAACATATGTGTTATACATATATACGGCCCATATATAGAATGATCAAATCCCAATTCAACCAAGAAAAAGAAAAGATTATCTCAGCAATTTACCGTGTGAAACGTAAGTAGGGCGCATAATTTCAGGACGAATTTTTCATCTTAACCTGCAGGAGCTTGTTAACAAAACAAAGCCAGGTCGATGATTGTAACAATTATTTTACACATTCAGAAATCTGCAGGGTATGTTCGAATTAAACCGGTCCAACTCGGTAACAGAGTATGGATTACGTAGAAGTACTTAGCGTAAGCTTGGCTAACATAAATTACGTCAAGTATTAGCGAGTGCACTTGTACACTTTGTAAATCAGTCTACGTTGAAGTAAAGTAACGTTATCTGCAACGCAGCCAGAAACTTGCTTGGCAATGAACTGTGCGAGCAGTATACATCAGTTTGTCTCATTTATAGAATTCCGATTAGAAAGTTATCGTTATGATCTAACTGACGGGCACTGTTTGCCCAACACTAGCCTAAACAGTGTCTCTGACCACTGATTAGAAAATTACCTTCTTTATTTTCTTTTAGAACCGTATAGAAGGAAGAAATGAAGGTTTAGAGAATTTAAAATGTATTAAAAATAACTTGTGATGGCATTATTGCCTTTCTGAAACTTTAAAGATGCTGAGGAAGCTAATAATGTTTATTTATCGATCAATATGTCGACTTTTGGACACACAGAGCAAAAAATGTCTTCCACTATATGCCCTTGCGTATACTGCGTCAAATTCAATGTGCTTACAACGCATGAAGCGTAGGATAAACACTTTGGCCCTGTCTCCAGTCGCGTCCCTATACTACACATACGTTTGGTACATTTTGTTCTGTAGGAAACTTAAAATTATTGGTTTATATGATTCTAAGAGAAAATAATAGATAGAAGGTAATTTTCTGATCAGTGGTCAGAGACACTGTTTAGGCTAGCGTTGGACAAACAGTGCACGTCAGTTAGATCATAATGATGATAACTTTCTAATCAGAATGCTATAAATGAGACACACTGTGATGCTGCTCGCACAGTTTCAATAAATACAGTTCATTGCCAAGAAAGCAGTTTCTAGATGCGTCGCAGATAACGTTAGTTTACTTTAATTGATTTACCAAGTTTACAAGCACACTGGCGTGTGCTTGACGCAATTTATGTTAGTCAAGCATACCCTAAGTACTTCTGCGTAAGCCATATTCTGTTACGGAGTTGGACCGATTTCATTCAAAGATATCCCACAGACTTCTGGATGTGTCAAATAGCTGCTACAAGCATCGACCTGGCTTTGATTTAACAAACTCCTGCAGGTTATTATGAAAGATTCCTGCTCAAATTATGTGCCCTACTTACGTTTCACACGGCAAATTGGTTAGTTAATCTTTCCTCTTGCTTGGTTGTGTTGGAGCTTGATCATTGTATAATATATATTACATATGTTTGGATTACAAGATGAAGCAAAATCGTGGAAAATTTCAAACAAAATTTTTAAACAGGAATTCCGGTTCCGGTATGGTTTTGCCCTTTGCCGGAACCGCAACCGGAATTCCGGTTACTCCCTGGTGTATATATATAGCAGGATATAACCGGAACCAGCAACCGGAACCGTCCATTTAAACCGGATCCGGAACCTGGTCTTCGAAATTTATATATAGTAAAACAGATGATGGAAGAAATGAAGGTATAGTGGATTTAAAATGCATTAAAAATAACTTTTACATTAAACTTAATGTTTTGCGATGGTATTATTGCCTTTCTGAAACTTTAAAAAGACTGAGGAAGCAAATAATGTTTATTTATCGATCAAATATGTCGATTTTTGGACACCCAGATCAAAAATGCCTTCCACTATACACCATTGCATACACTGCGTTAAATCGAATATGCTTACAAAGCTTGGAGCGTAGAATACACACTTTAGCTCTGTCTCCAGTCGCGACCCTTTACTACACATACGTTTGGTACATTTTGTTCTGTAGGAAACTTAAAATTATTGGGTTATATGATTCTAAGAGAAAATAATAGATAGAAGGTAATTTTCTGATCAGTGGTCAGAGACACTGTTTAGGCTAGCGTTGGACAAACAGTGCCCGTCAGTTAGATCATAATGATGATAACTTTCTAATCAGAATGCTATAAATGAGACACACTGTGATGCTGCTCGCAGTTTCAATAAATACAGTTCATTGCCAAGAAAGCAGTTTCTAGCTGTGTTGCAGATAACGTTAGTTTACTTCACGGTAAACTGATTTACCAAGTTTTCAAACGCATTGGCGGGTGCCTGACGCAATTTCTGTTAGCCAAGCATACCCTACGTACTTCTGCGTAAGCCATATTCTGTTACGGAGTTGGACCGATTTCATTTAAAGATATCCCACAGACTTCTGGATGTGTAAAATAGCTGCTACAAGCATCGACCTGGCTTTGATTTAACAAACTCCTGCAGGTTATTATGAAAAATTCCTGCTCAAATTATGTGCCCTACTTACGTTTTACACGGCAAATTGGTTAGTTAATCTTTTCTTTTGCTTGGTTGTGTTGGAGCTTGATCATTGTATAATATATATTACATATGTTTGGATTACAGGATAAAGCAAAAAACGTGGAAAATTTCAAACAAAATTTTTAAACCGGAATTCCGGTTCCGGTATGGTTTTGCCCTTTGCCGGAACCGCAACCGGAACACGATTTTAGCCGGAACCGGAATTCCGGTTACTCCCTGGTATATATATATATATATAGCAGGGAATAACCGGAACCGGAACCAGCAACCGGAACCGTCCATTTAAACCGGATCCGGAACCTGGTCTTCGAAATTTATATATAGTAAAACAGATGATGGAAGAAATGAAGGTATAGTGGATTTAAAATGCATTAAAAATAACTTTTACATTAAACTTAATGTTTTGCGATGGCATTATTGCCTTTCTGAAACTTTAAAGAGACTGAGGAAGCAAATAATGTTTATTTATCGATCAAATATGTCGATTTTTGGACACCCAGAGCAAAAATGCTTTCCACTATACACCATTGCATACACTGCGTTAAATCGAATATGCTTACAAAGCTTGGAGCGTAGAATACACACTTTAGCTCTGTCTCCAGTCGCGTCCCTTTACTACACATACGTTTGGTACATTTTGTTCTGTAGGAAACTTAAAATTATTGGTTTATATGATTCTAAGAGAAAATAATAGATAGAAGGTAATTTTCTGATCAGTGGTCAGAGACACTGTTTAGGTTAGCGTTGAACAAACAGTGCCCGTCAGTTAGATCATAATGATGATAACTTTCTAATCAGAATGCTATAAATGAGACACACTGTGATGCTGCTCGCAGTTTCAATAAATACAGTTCATTGCTAAGAAAGCAGTTTCTAGCTGTGTTGCAGATAACGTTAGTTTACTTCACGGTAAACTGATTTACCAAGTTTTCAAACGCATTGGCGGGTGCCTGACGCAATTTCTGTTAGCCAAGCATACCCTACGTACTTCTGCGTAAGCCATGCTCTGTTACCGAGTTGGACCGGTTTAATTCAAACGTATCCAACAGACCTTGGACGTGTAAAATAGCTGCTACAAACATCGACCTGGCTTTGATTTAACAAACTCCTGCAGGTTATTATGAAAAATTCCTGCTCAAATTATGTGCCCTACTTACGTTTTACACGGCAAATTGGTTAGTTAATCTTTTCTTTTGTTTGGTTGTATTGGAGCTTGATCATTATATAATATATATTACATATGTTTGGATTACAGGATAAAGCAAAAAACGTGGAAAATTTCAAACAAAATTTTTAAACCGGAATTCCGGTTCCGGTATGGTTTTGCCCTTTGCCGGAACCGCAACCGGAACACGATTTTAGCCGGAACCTCAACCGGAATTCCGGTTACTCCCTGATATATAGTTGAGCTCTCCGTTCGCTGAAAATTTTGTCATGGCGTATGAACCGTAGGCCCCATGGTTCCGACACGGGGCGCCTGAATTTGCTAAGAGAAAAACAGTTAAAAATCGTGTCAGAATCACTGTCAAAACGCTTTTGACTGAGAGAAAAAGCTATTTTGAAGCAAATTGAAATTTTTGGCTTCAGAACGGAATTAGTACAAATTTTGATCAAATTTGATGCACTTTGGACAGATTGGAAATAAAAAGTTCATCAAGAGGTAATGAACAGGGAACACAAAATTTTGCCATGAGGCATGAACCGGGGTGCACTTGTTTTGAACCAAGCGCCTGCATTTTGGAGAGCCCAGTATATTAATTTCTTCATATTTGTGTTGATTTTTACTCAAATAGTGAAGTGCTTCGGCACCAATCATAAATTCATAACTATATTTGCAAACTACATTAATTAATAAATAATTGTAGCACCATTTTTGAGCTTCAAAAATTCGAATCAGCAGTTACCTCGTGTTTGGTCATACTCAATACCTGAACCGACCGCCAACCAAGTATGAGGTGACCAAAATTACGTTGGGGGTAGCATTAACCAGACAGCTTCCAACGAACTGGGGGAAACGAAGTGTGGGGCGGCCCAAATCGTCCCCACCAGAAAGATGCCAGTTTACGATGTTACACAGAAAATTTGCTGCCGCTCGAGTGTGATGTAGTATGGTGAAATTAGATGCATAACTACTGTCGTGGGTCGCTTAAGATCGGCCCGTCTGCGTCCAACTTTTAAGTTTTAAATGGAATCATTGCTATATATTTAAATGACAATAAAAAATCTCAAGTGAAACGATTCGAACTAATTCATAACGAAAACGATCAGTGTTATATTTCGATAACTAACCTTGAACAAAGTCCATGAGGTATGATTTAGCAGAGTGATTATCATACAAACAACGTTTAATCCGAAAAAAGCCTTTCACTAATGTAGGTTGTCTCGAAATCAGTAAACAAACAACTCTTCTGAAACACTGCATAATTCACATATTACCTTAAAACATAAAACACTAGCAGCACAAGTAATATATATATATATATATATCAGGGAGTAACCGGAATTCCGGTTCCGGTTCCGGCGAAAATCGTGTTCCGGTTCCGGCAAAGGGCAAAAACCATACCGGAACCGGAATTCCGGTTTAAAAATTTTGTTTGAAATTTTCTATGTTTTTGCTTCATCCTGTAATCCAAACATATGTAATACATCTTATACAATGATCAAGCTCCAATACAACCAAGCAAAAGAAAAGATTGACTAACCCATTTGCCGTGTGAAACGTAAGTAGGGCACATAATTTGAGCAGGAATTTTTCATAATAACCTGCAGGAGTTTGTTAAATCAAAGCCGGGTCGATGCTTGTAGCAGCTATTTTACACATCCAGAAGTCTGTGGAATACGTTTGAATTAAACCGGTCCAACTCGGTAACAGAGTATGGCTTACACAGAAGTACTTAGGGTATGCTTGGCTAACATAAATTGCGTCAAGCACCCGCCAGTGCGCTTGTAAACTTGGTAAATCAGTCTAAATTGAAGTAAACTAACGTTATCTGCAACGCAGCTAGAAACTGACAATGAACTATATTTATTGAAACTGTGCGAGCAGCATCACACTGTGTCTCATTTATAATTTATAGCATTCTGATTAGAAAGTTGTCATCATTATGATCTAACTGACGGGCACTGTTTGTCCAACGCTAGCCTAAACAGTGTACCTTCTACCTATTATTTTGTCTTAGAATCATATAAACCAATAATTTTAAGTTTCCTACAGAAGAACATGCAACAAACGTATGTGTAGTAAAGGGATGCGACTGGAGACAGAGCGAAAGTGTGTATTCTACGCTCCAAGCTTTGTAAGCACATGCGATTTGACGCAGTATACGTAATGGTGTATAGTGGAAGACATTTTTTGCTCTGAATGTCCAAAAACCGACATATTTGATCAATAAATAAACATTATTAGCTTCAGTCAGTCTCTTTAAAGTTTCAGAAAGGCAATCATACCATCGCAATACATTAATTTTAATGTAAAAGTTAATTTTAATGCATTTTAAATCCACCATACCTTCATTTTCTTCCATCATCTGTTTTACTATATATAAATTTCGAAGACCAAGTTCCGGTTCCGGTTTAAATGGACGGTTCCGGTTGCTGGTTCCGGTTCCGGTAAATTTCGGTTCCGGTTATTCCCTGATATATATATATACATATATATATATATATATATATATATATATATATATATATATATATATACATACATGTGTGTGTGTATTGTGTAGGTTTCGAGGTTCTGACGCCAATGGGGCGTGTCCACGACTTGATCTCACCACATCGACTTCGGGAGTAACTGTTACTCTATCAAATACCTCGTCATCTTATTAGTGACGCACATGAATGGAATAACGAGATTCCTACTGTTCCAATCTACTATCTAGCGAAACCACAGCAATGAGAACAAACACCGCGAAGTCGGGTTTCTACGGGTTATCTGTCAAATGTGGTCATGGGGTGCCTGTTTAGCCGCCCATACCTCTGAATAGAGGCATCACATCGGAATACACATTTGGAGTCAGCTCATCGAGACCTACAAATATTTGCATCAGTTTTGTAAGATTACCTGCTGGGCTGCTTTGGCCCCGAATACAGACTGTCGATCATTTGCCAGAAATATCGAGTTTCCATATTTCGGCACGTTACTAGGAGTTTGTGTCTTCAAGCGAGTGTCTGCTTTAGTTATAGCAGGTTGACTACGATGGTTTTGCTATCTAACAGGCCTGGATGGCTATGTGATACAATTGCAAGAATTCATTGGTTATGTACTGCGTGCAAGTCACCAAGAATGGTACATATTTTTTGGTAAGTATATACGCTAAATACAGTGGTTTTATTGTCTATAGACAAACTTGATTATTATGCCTTTTCACTGGCCTGTCTACAGCGGAGGGCCCCCACTTTCCAAATCTCTCCATGTTCGTGAGATTTTCCCCCATGTCCGTCCTCCCACTCGGTCGAAACCCCCATGTTCAACTATGTCCAAAAATTTTTTTATGTTTGAATATTTATGTTTTTGTTTGCAAATTGTTTTTTAAACATTAATTACCATTATTTATAATGCTAAAACATAGTTTTTTCAGCTTGAAAATACATTCACGGTAGTAAAACTGTATAAAAATATGGGAATATTTGGTATTAAGCAAAATTTATCCTCCCCCTCACTTTTAAATTTTTCTCCAAGAATGATCATGGAGCCTGCCGAAGTTCCCCCCACTTTTCGGAGGGCTGTGGACAGGCCGGTTTCAGTGAATATTGATGCTTCGCACGGCGGTAGCACTAGTGCTACTACGCTTACAGAACAGGAAATATCTGGAACTCATTACTCGAACACGTTGTACTAGCCCCGAGCCTCAAAAGCTTCCTACATATCTCAAACACATTAGCCGATCTGTAAAGTGGCTCCCTCGTTGCTGCTTCTCTTTACTTTGCAGAATCAACAAACTCAATACAATCACGCTCAGCCGTTCTTTCACGGCTATCCACAATCCCACAAGCATACACACCGACAATAATTCGCTGTTGGCCAACACATGGGACGGTGGTGGATTCGGTGCGTTATTCCGATCATATCCAGCGACCAAGAGCAGTCCAAATCCGGACAAGAAAATGCCGTCATCCAGGGAGTATCCGAAATTCCGGTTCCGGCGAAAATCGTATTCCTTTTGCGGTTCCGGCAAAGGGCAAAGACCATACCGGAATTCCGGTTTAAAACTTTTTGTAAAAATTTTTTCACATTTTTGTTTCATTTGTGGTCCAAATATTATTTAATATATAGAGAATGACCAAGTTCCAATACAACCAAACAAAAGAAAAGATTAACTCAGCAATTTACAGTGTGAAACGTAAGTAAAACACATAATTTCAGCAGGAATTTTTATGTTAACCTGTCGGAGTTTGTTAACAAAACAAAGCCAGGTCGATGCTTGTAGCAGCAATTTTGCACATTCGGAAGTCTGTGGGGTATGCTCGAAATAAACCGGTCCACTCGGTAACAGAGTATCGATTACGTAGAAGTACTTAGCGTAAAGTTGGCTAACATAAATTGCGTCAAGAACCATCCACTGCGATTGTAAACTTTGTAAATGAGTCTACATTAAAGTAAAGCAACGTTATCTGCAACGCACCCAGAAACTGCGTTCTTGACAATGGACTGTATTTATTGAAACTGTGCGAGCAGTATCACATTTTGTCTCATTTGCAGCAGTCTGATTAGAAAGTTATCTTCATTATCATCTAAGTGACGTACACTGTTTGTCCAACGCTAGCTTAAACAGTGTCTCTGAGAGCTGATCAAAAATTACCTTCTATCTATATATTATTTTCTCTTAGAATCTTATAAGCCAATAATTTCAAGTTTCTTATAGAACACGGTAAAAACATATATATATGTGTATTAAAGGGAGGCGACTGGAAACATAGCGAAAGTGTTTCTTTTACAAAGCGAAAGCGTTTATTCTACGCTCCATGCATTATAAGCACATTCATTTTGATGCAATATACGCAAGGGTGTATAGTGGAAGACATTTTTTTGCTCTGGGGTCCAAAAATTCACATATTGATCGATAAATATGCATTACTTAGCTTCCTCAGTCTCGTTAAAGTTC
>JASANE010009091.1:0-106848 GCA_030248225.1 Trileptium ribeirensis | reverse complement strand
ATTCAAAAGGCCATAATGGACAAAAATGTGCATAGTAAACAGTTTAACAACGATCTCTCGGTGTTATGCTATAGATGGTTGATATGTCAAGCAGATGTCAAGCAGGGGTCTTCATGTCAATGCGTGTGAGTACTCCCGAGGCTCATTTGCTACCGCCATTTACCGTTTTGGAATATTTTGGCGTTAGTCGATCGTGTGTACGAATATTGTTTATAAGTTCACAAATGTCTTGCATGCAGGCGCAGACCTTCTACTTCTAAAGTCCCCCATGTTCGTACACCACGTGCACGGCCCCTCTCTTCATGTTCAACCAAGTCCATTATTTATTAATGTTTCCAAATTCATGTTTTGTGACACTATTGTTGAATATTAATTCTTAGTATTTCAAATCATTTAAATACTAGTATTAACAATTATTGTAAAACGCTGTTTTAAAGCTCAAGATTTGTACGACAATTAAAAGTGCTTGAAAATATAGAAATATGTGGATAGAACAAAATTTCATTCTTCCCTCTTTAAAATTTCTCCAGAACATGAACTTGGACCCCCGAAATCTCACTTTCAGTTTTCAGAACAAAATGTTTTTTAACAATGAAGGTTCAGAAACCAATGTTTTTGTATGTAACTAATCTTCTTAAACTGGCTGAGAATAATGTAAGGTAAGTAAATCCTTTCGAGTAAACACAAAGCGGTGTAGTCTTGCATTCCACAAGGGAGCAGGACTTTCAAAGCTACATTATGTGCATTATCTGTAACTGAATTAAAAATATTTTTCTAGATACTCTATTGTATTCCAGCGAAGCATGGTGTCTTCATATTCCATAAACTGGTATACGAACGGGTCACGTATGAAACTGCATGACCGACAAGGAACTGAAGATGGGTTCTTAATTAAACCATCCAAGTTGTATATACCTTTAGGTATTCTAACGTCAAATTTCCGGCTGAAGTTTACGCTACATTTATGTAGCAAAGCTAGTCCTAATAACTTTCACCAAGAACCCGTACAATGTATAATGTAGCACTCAGGACCTAGGACTCAGCTCACCACACAAGCTTAATATGAACCTCAAAAAATATCAAGGACACAGGACTCTTTCAGCAAAATCAGTCACGGCTAAGTTAACTAATTCAGAAAGCTAGGACACACACTCACTAAAATCTCTCTTATTATTGCCCCAAGGTTATTACTATGGTCGAAAATAAAACAACAATTGAAATGGTGAGAGTGACCGTGAGGTCTAATAGTACTGCAGGGCAACCACAGTTAAAATTCTCACAAATCAAGGAAGGGATAGCGTCCTCCCAACAAAATCTACTTTATAACATAGGAAGGAATAATCGTCCTTCCTCCCAACAAAATCTACTTTATAACATAGGAAGGGAATAATCGTCCTTCCTCACACAATAACTTTTAATGCCAGTGTAAATTAATCGAAGAGCTACTTACCAGCTGCGGTTTCTTCGGAGATTAACTCTCATATAGGTATACAAAGTTACGACTATGCAGTATGTGTTCCCCAAGCTATCCTTAAGTATATTATGTAACAGGGTACCCAAGAGAACAATTGTTGAAAACGGTGAGTGTGACCGTGAGGTCTGATAATAGACAGATAAATCTCCAACCAATACAAGCTAAAGGTACCGAAAGGAAGGGAATTAGCGTCCTTCCCTGCTACACACTTAAACCTTAAGCTACTACAGGAAGACCAAACGCCTTAGCTACTCGGGTAGCACAGTTATACTCAAACTCCACCACTAGTTTCTCCAATTGCTACTGTTACGGTGTGCTTACACTCAGCACTTAATAAATTTTTAACAAAATAATAATAGAGCTACTTACCAGCGGCAACTGCTTCGGAGATTAACTCACCGACTGAGCTGTGCAACTGGCTTATATACACAGAAATCCTAGACTTACATACTCCTACACAAATTCTAGGAAAATGTTTAATTGCCTCAAAACAAACCGAAATGCCACTATATTCAGCGGTTCGAATTTTGTTAACCTATCTTCTAAAACACCGGGCAAAATTCTAAGAATTATTATCGGCTGTATTGTTGTAGACCTCCAACAAAGTTAAACAAATTAAACAAAAATATAATTTGCAGCAAACTTTTCAGCATTAATTTTCCAGGCCTCAGAAAACGTCAGGTATCTATAAATTTTAAAAGATAAAAAAAAACGCAAAAAAAATAAAAATAAAAATCTGTAAATTAATAAAAGATAAATTAAAGTAGCATTGACCAGGCCTAGCGATGCCAAATCCGCCACGTCAAACATACGGTTGGGCGAAACGCGTGGGTTTAGATAGCGCACAGCGCAGGTGATATTGTGATGCGCACAATGACGCATTCTAGTTTCTCGATTAGTACAAGCAGTCTGTGGAATTAGTGACGTACCAGTTGATGCAATTGTTACAGAAATATTTAGTAATGGGAGCCAGATTCTTGTACTGGACGCGCCTGCAGACGTTGTTGGTTTATGACTGACACTGCATTCTACTCAGATAGAGTTAACTCAAAGATAATTGGTATAGACAAGGGCAAATTCAAAAACTGTGCTAAAATAAATGACGAAGCAGACTAGAAGCATACTACTAGTTACTCACAAGCGAGGGGAAACACAGCGAGCATAACTACACAAAGAAAACACCAAATCCACATTTACGTACAGTTAAAAAGATCCGGCAACCATGAACCCCCAGGTAACGTGGACAATTTTCCGCAAAAAAATTTTATATGAAAACTTAGCTCGAATGTTTTAACGAAATCACGTACTCTTTAGTCACACTACGCTTGCCTTAGTTTATTCAGCCTCAGTTCTATTTGTGGCGCGTGCCTCACTCGATACGTACCTGCAACTATAGCACTCGGAAAACACCTGTGTCAAAGCAAACTTGATGTCATACAGTCCCCAGTGCCAGGCAACCGCTGCCCCACATCCGACCATTTGTTTGCCACCCTTCCCCGTCGTCGCCCATTTATCAGCCCCGAAGGAACTGTAGGCTCCAACCATGCAAACTCATCTATGTCGTAGAGCATTCGTCTTGCACACTGTTAACGCATTAACAGGGCCGCTATTACCGAAGTAACAGCGCCGACAGTAAGCATGACCGGGTCCGTTTCCAGACCTAGGGAACCTTCGCAGGGAGCGGCCAACGCACAACCGAACATGGGACAAGGCAAGACACCCGACACCAAAGCGACATCAGACACCAAACAAAAGTCCGCAATGACACAGATATCGCCGAGCACCAAGCCATTCGCGCAAACTAAATCCTCAAACTCGAACTAAAAGGACCCTCAGAACACGGCAAGGTTATGCAAGTCGGAAAGTAAATATAACCTTGTGAAATGTAACTTTATTATTGACTTTTGCCGACGTAGAATTAACTTTACTTCGCTGTGTACCAAGTGAACCAAGAACCAAACTACAGCAAACACAATTTGTGAAGACTTCACACGATTATTAAATAAAAAACCCTTACATACAAATCTTAAAAGCCCCAACTCTTCCCAAACTTTATCTTTATACCTTACATTACAAGCTTGTAGCACAAGTACTACAGCTGACGCGAAACAAAACCACTGCCGCGCGATAAAAAACAAAAAAAAATGCGATGCAGTGTTTACAAGAGCAAAGGGCCGAAAGTTAAAATTACATACGACACGCGGTTATGTCAAACTACCTACCCGCTACTGTTGTAATATCCGACATTAAAGCATGTGAAACCCCTGCAGCCAGAGAAACGTATAAAAATTTAAAGCAGCAAAATTAGAATAATTTCTTGAAACCAACATTATGGCTGAAGCAATTTTACCAAAGCACAGGTATCGATCGCAATGTTTTGTCTGTCCCTGCACTGCAGCAGGCAGCCACACAACGTACACGAACCGCATGCAAAATATTCTTTAGATTGGTTTCGTATTCAAGGAAAGGGTATTCAAATTAACGATCTCCCTGCAACTTCTATCTACAAATAGACGATATTATTGGTAAATAAATACTTGGATACTAACTAAATAATAAGGTAAATATTGCTTCTGGTTTGAATTAAACTGATAAATACGATGTCGAATAGCGATTCCAGCGCGTCACCTGGTAGCAAATATATTATAAAGCCACATGTAGAACACTTTACGATCATAGATATTCTCGCAATCTAAGCTGTAATATACCACCAAACATGCACTGTTTATAGCAGATTTCTAGAATTTTTCGCAAGTCGACAAGTTTTACAACATCAAAAATTACAAAATTTACACAGCGCCAGAAATTTTAAATATGTGCGCAAAAAAACTCTGCAAAACTGAGTCATCGGAAAACCGTCACCAAATGTTTTTTAGAAACCGTCCTACACATTATTTTGAAAGAGCTCAATATCAGAACGAGCTTCGAAAAACGAAACTTCTTTAATGATGGCCAGAGGCGTTGTACATATGGTTTGAGAGGGGTCCGACCCACGGGTTACCTCTTATCGACACCTATGATGTAACGGTTATCACAAGGCCTGAGTTCATGCAGCACAGTGCAATACTGCCTCTTACCACGAGCACTAATTTGACGTTACACATACTGGATTGACTGGGAAACATTTAGCTCCACCGAACCGATTGAAAGCTCACTCAAGCCACTACAATACATTCAGTTGGTGCCTGTTAGACGAGCTATAAGTGATGCTCTCATATAATGTCACCCAGTCTCCTGGATTTCAGCAACATCATGGAGGAAGTAACGAGCAAGCTAGCTCGGCCAAGTCTGAGAACCTCATATCCCATTAATAAATAAATATATATATTTGGATTAATATTTACTTTTTCACCTTGTATTTTTCAGTTCTGCAAAGAACAGCTAAAATTGAAATGACTCAGAGGAGGGTTACCCAGGATGTCAACATTTTTGCTTCAGCTAACACACCTTGAGCTTTTCAGAGTGTGCTCGAAATTCAATATTCACTTCTCGAGCCGAGGGGTAAATTAGCAAGGTTCAACAAATATATACATGGTATTATCGTATTTCACTAACACTAATCATAATAGTAGTTACTAGAGTTCACGATTGAACAGTGAAACACAATTATCCCGATTATTGAAGATTATCATAGATAAAATCTTTCTTAATATGCATTATGAAACTTAAGGTGGCCATGCACACGTATTTCACTACAAAATTATTCATATTTTGTACTTATATATTAATTACGAAATCGTTCATACTTTGTAATCAACGATATGTAACATCCTGTTTCAGCTAAGCATGGTGTCTTCATATTCCATAAACTGGTATACGAACGGTCACGTATGAAACTGCATGACAGACAAGGAACTGAAGATGGGTTCTTAATTAAACCATCCAAGTTGTATATACCTTTAGGTAGTCTAACGTCAGACTTTCAGGCTGAAGTTTACGCTATATTTGCATGTACTCAGTCACTAATAAATCACGATGCGGAACTAAAACATATGCATCAATTCTGATATGAAAGCTATAGCCCTGGCACTGTCAGCGCCAACAAATAAAAATTCTTGCATTTAAACTATTAAGAAGCGATTTTGTGATCACCATAAAAAGTAACACTGTGATGGATACCAGGATACTCGGGATTCTATGGGAACGATAGACCGGACGAGGTGGCAAGGAGGGGATCTCTGCACCTTTTTTGGCCCTGAACCTTGTCTTCTCTCTGCTAGGTTCTTAAGATCTAAAGTAATCAAACGGGCTTCTAGGGAAATCCACAGGTGGTTGCATACAGCTGAAAGCGGTTTATCATGTGTGTGAAAGATCTGACAGAACTACCTATGTAAACCCAACAACCTTATCAGATGCGCTGTCTCGCTACTCACGGAATACAATCTTCTGAATGCCCATCTCTTTAAGATGAGAATGACTCATAGCAGTGTCTGCGAGGTCTGCAATACAGAAAACCGCACAATACGTTTCTCTAAACTGCAACAGTGTTCCTGAACTCAGAAAACTATATATGGTCAAGATCCTCTGGATCTCATCAGTTGGCGCCTCGGCGGCATAAATAAGATATTCGAATTTGCCGTGGAATTCGGGAAGTTCTGAACGGGTGATCTAGTTACAGTTGGACCGTGTAATGGGCATACTCTTGCGTCTTGCCTACACACAGCCAACTTTGTCCCCACCTTAATTTTATCTATCTATTTACATTATTGTAGCCACTCGACGGCAGAAAGACAAGGAAAACTTCTATGTTAACGACAGGGTACTACATATCTATGTCGGATGTACAAAGAAGTTAACCATGCTGACATTATTACAGTTCAGCCAAATGGACTTTGTGTCAGTGCATCTTTCTAACAAGGTCTGCTGTTTATAATTACGTTTACGATGTGTTGTACTGCGTACTCGTCTTTAGATGCTTCGCACAAACTGAGCGTCGCATTTTAAGCTGAAATAATAGCTAATGTCAGTATCAGCTATAACACAAATATTTAGTCAAGATGAAAGCCATGACTAGGGCCAACGTTTAGTGACCTGAAACTTTTCTGGACCACGCGGCTCGCCGGTTTTTTTTCGATTTTTAGTATGTGTCGAATTATGTGACTACAAATTTGTAGTTGTTATAGGCAGAACAAAGATTCGTTTGGAATTTCCATGTGCTCAGAGAATTTGCCTTAAGATCTGATGTGAGTTTAAAAACCATTGCTTTACACGCGTGTAATAATCATTGTTAATATGTTAGTACATTATTTTGTTAGCTTTCCTAAACTGCCTCCGAAGCACATGGGGAACCTTACTGGGGGCACCCAGGGGAGGGCGAGAAATCTGTTTTCCCCCAGGTCGAGCTGGGGGGCTCAATAACGCGAAAATACTATCTGAAATAGCTGTTTCACAGTAACTTTGCAATAATAATGCACTTAATGTAGTGACACCCAATCGATTGACAGCAATATTATAATACCAATATGTTATAATATATGTAATAATATGCTAATTATTTTAATACCTCCACAGGACAAAATTTAAGGATTTTTTTGTTCCATAAGGAAAAACTGGCATATTTTTGCCTCTCAGAGCAAATATTGGCCTATTTACCAAAATATACCAGCGGGAGCTAAGCTGGATGAAGCCAAAAATACATGGGAGCGGAACTGCGGGCACCTTGGGTAGGCCTAATACCTGCGCCCTCTGTGGGAAAGCCAGTTTGGTGTTACGCAACTTTTATTTTAGTTCAATATGAAAATTTTCATATTTTTCATGCACACTATAGAATATTAAATCGAGATCTCGTAATTTGATACATAACTACAAACCTTTTATTGCATGCATTTCAGCTATCAAAGTATAAACTTCCAATCATGCACGGCTTTGTTGGTATTCGCGTTTGTAATATCAACGGTCATCCATTCAAGTTAATCCTTGTGTCGCGTCGTAGTTGCTACCGCGCAGGTGTACGATTTCACACGAGAGGCCTCGATTGTCAAGGTCATGTTGCAAACTATGTCGAAACGGAGCAAATTGTGGAATATGGCCCGTTTAAATGTTCTTTCGTACAAGTGAGCGCGAAATAGTATTTTACTTTGAAACCATGATGATGCAAATTTTATCGGAATTTTGAAGTTACGCGTCGAGCGACGATTCTAGGGTCCCATTGGCTCTGAAGACTGTCTTCGTTTCGATTTACGTTGTATAACAATAAAAGACCAGAACAAAATACTGAAGATAACCACTAGGCTTTCCAATAATTTAATAAAAAATTTATTTTAACTATTGTTGTTAATGGTATAAAATTTAATATACAATTTAAAACATTCCTGGTGCTTCAATTACGGTTCATGTTAGTGTGGAATTAGTCGACGCTTTATTTAGTTAATGAATACAAGACGTTATGGAATGGCGATATTTTTGAAGTAGTTGGTGCGCAGATTGGTCAAGACATCAGTGGAGTGAAGTTTTCTGATTCAGTACAAGCAAAATTCAGATTATAGTGAAATTATGTGGGCGTGCGTACCTTTTCACTGCACTATTTGCTGCTAAGCTGTTTGGTAAGGATTTTTATATTTATGGTAGCAAAATTGTGATCTTTAGGTATAGTTAATGCTTGATATAAAACACCCTGTGCTCGATATCTCTTGTTTATTAAGCCAATGGTAAGTAAATACAATTCTTGGAAGAAAATATTCTCTAATTAACCAAGTTTGCATTACAAGGAAGTCAAAATTGACAGCTATAGCGCAAAAGCTGCTCATGTTAGATGGCACTGCGCTAGAGCGTTGACATGTCAAACTACGCAGTAGAAATCCAGCTTTTGGAGACAAGTCGGTCGAAGTCCTAGTTTTTCAGTGCAAGGGTGATCGGTCGACATGAGCTGGCTTTATGAAATTTGACTTCCACAGAATATTACTATAGTTAGAATCAAAGAACATACGTATAGTTATTCTTCTTCTTCGTTTTTTTAAATTATAACTGCACAAAGATCCACGAATGGTAAAATGCGGAGTTTAGATTTAATAATCATTTTATAAATTTTTAATGTGATATAAAATACGTCGCAATAAAAAATCCTTGGGTAAACGTGGTAAAGTGTATTGAATATCCCAAAATCGAAACCAGAAGCAGTGGGCGGCTTTATGTGGGGGTAGGTTTGTGTGCTTCATCCTGCATGATTGGGATAAGACCTAAATATATTACTTTCAAATTGTTTGAATACAATATTTCTGGTTCACCATCGTTTTGAGCGGATCGTCCTACTGTTCCTTAAATGTATTGCTTTCAAATTATTTGAATACATTTCCGGTTCACCCCGGTTTTGAGCGGATCCTGCTCCTGTTCCCTTTGGCGAAATTTTGGGGTCTGACTGACGATATACAATTGTTGGCAAATGTTACCTGGTTCGCCTAGTAGAAACGCACCGTTAATTTAGCAAAAATGGAAATTATAAGAAAATAAATACATTTCGACGCTAAAGTGTTTATAAATTTATTATCATGATTATAATTTTATTTATCTTCGATAAAACAGATGCATGTAACGCTTCTGAGGCAATTTGCTTAGTAATTTTCATGGTGCATGCTTCCTGGAGATTCCGGGAAATTTTTAGCCCGTAAAACAAAAAACAAGCGTTCCTGGAATTTTTTGCATTAAAATCGATATGAATTTTATAAGTATTTTACTTCATCTGTATTATTTTCCGTTATGTTTTCAATATTTTGGAAGCTAATTTTCAACTGGCCGACATCGGATCTAAATCATTGAGAGCAGACATACGTAACAGTGTAAATGGCTTCACTAAATATTTTTTGCTTATTGTATATTATAAAACAGAACACGGCTACATATTGTTCTCTACGTATGACGAAAATACGCACCTGATCCACTATCGTCCCTTGATAGTTTGATTTCCCAGTATTTGACACAGCGTTTGTTTTCGGGACCATGGTCAGCCGATTTGGTTAGCGGCTGGGCTTGAGTGACAAAATGCGCTTGTTTGGAGCTGAAATACCGTGAAAGGAAAGGCAGCAGGCCAGTATTAAAGCTCCGGCAACGCGTGTGAAACATGGAGCAGCCTCTTGAAAGTGGCCAAATTTGGTGCGAAGACGATGTTAAGCGGAAGGTTAAATCGTGGCATAACAACGGTAAAAAATTTGTGGGAAATCGTAAATTTGGGCAGGTACGATATATTTTGGGATTTGCTTTGAAAAAGTGAAGTATAAAACTATTTAGAAGTAAGATCCCAGGTCGAACAATAAAACATATTCAATTTCGTGGTGTCTGGCAAAATCTTGCGCATTCTAATCTGGGGTTCCCAGTTCATTCCCTTCCAAGATTTTTACCGAATGGAGAAGGTGGAAACAGTTGGAATATTTAACTCGTCTTAAACAATACCAGTTTAATGCATTAACCACGTGCAGTTTTTTTGCGCTAGGATGGTCGTGCACACCGTGGATAGACGTTCGAGTAATGTTAATAATGGCCCCATTTGCTTGCCAAACAGAGTAACGCGACAACTACAGTGATTGGAACAGACTGAACTTTTTAATTAAAATGCTGTCTAGGTCCCACAAATTAATGATTTCTAGTAGTTTTAAAAAACAACAATCGATGCAATTTGTTAAGTGTTAAAATATAGGATTAATATGACCGGAGCTGCTGAGTTTGGCAAAGGAGCGCGCATGTTCGGACATGTGGAGCATCAGGTTTTTTGTGTTTTTCTTAGAGCAAAACACAGTGAAATTTCAAAAAACACAAAATTTAGAACACCTGAACTGTTTAATTAAAACACTACGAAAACCAAAATTTTTAAACGCTGAATGCTTATAAACTGACCATGTTTATAACTGTGGAACCTAAGTCTATTCTGAAATATGAAAAAATTAGTGCTAAATATATCTGATTTGTCCATTGCATAAATTATGTCATGCATGCATTAATATAAAATTGCTATTATCCGGTTAATTATCATTACTTGACCTTCCCTGTAACGCTAAAACAGGGTATTTGCGGGTTAATTAAAAACAAAGGTAAATGTAAAAAAACACACTTGAATGTAAAAAACACACCTAAATTTCAAAAAAACACACATTGTAGCACAACATGAATTTTGAGAAAAACCCAGTGGAGTATTGTGTTTACTGCACTTCTCAAATTTGTCCTTTTTGTGGCTATTTTAATAGTGTCACATTGGGTTGGTTGTGGTTAAATTTGGAAGGATTTGTTTACACCTACCGGAAACTGCTGGCCTTCCCGCATAGGGAAAAGGGCCGGCAGCAGAATTAGCTTATTCATGTGCTTCGTAGTGCCTATAGTATTTATGCTATTCTTCAGTGTATACCATAAGTTCGCCATTTATTTGTTTGCAACATCGGAATGACGGTATATAGCGTATTGTAGCTACATGCTGTTTTTCTCAAAGCCATGTTTGTTCAAGGGAAAGCCGTGATCAAACGCACAGCCACTTATCATAAGTTGCGATTCTTGTATCATACAGTGGTAAAACTGGATCCAGTACAGTTAGCACTACATATAATAATAATACCTGTATGGGTTGGTATATGAGTGTCGTCGTCAGTAGTAATGTCATCTTTATCGTAACCGTCGAAGCTCGTATTGTCCATAATGTAGACATAACGAATCAACCAGGTCTGTCAACATAATTAAAAAATTTTTTATCATAATGAAGTAATGGTAGAATGAATATATACCCGTTATTTATGACGAAAATAACTTGTGCATTATAAAGACAGATCTGGTTTTAACCCACTTTACCTTATGTTTGTAATAACTTAATAAAATGTAGTAAACAGTCCTATTCGGCTTGTGAAAGTAAAAATAGTAGACCGATTTAGTGTTAGTGAATTTATATTTTTAATCTAGACGTACAGAAAAGTCTAAAGGACTGTGGAAGAGTATCAAAAACTGTCAAATTGTACAGAGTGACCGACACTACCATGCATTGGTATATGAAGTGAAACTTCGAACAGCTCAAATTTAAAAATGAAAAGTGTACAGCAGTGCGGAACATGAAAAGTAACTAAAAGCACTTGACAAAATCCACACATGCAGTAGAGAATTTAGATTCAACTCGTTGGTGATCATTAGATACAGGTTAGTAGGCACAATATCTATATGGATACAGAAACATACCTACTCCCTCACCGACCCTCCCTACCTACCTTTTTTAGACTTGATTTTGTATTAAAATGATTTGTAGAGCAAAATATTTTTAAGCGACTAACGAAATAGACCGATTAACTAAGCGCGATCTACTTCGAAATCAAGTTTTTTTGAAAAATTTTCTTTTATGAATAAAATTTACCTATTCCCTCAATGAGCATTCACATATTTTAGACTTGATTTTGTATTAAAATGAATTGTAGAGCAAATTATTTTTAAGCGACTATCGAAATAGACCGATTAACTAAGCGTGATCTACTTAGAAATGAAGTTTTTCGAAAAGTTTTCTTTTATGAATAAGTAAGCAAAATCTTGTAGATCATAAGCGCACAGTAAAATTTTTGGTTTGCCATGTTTTTGACTTAAAATAGCGTTTTATTCGATTTATTTTTCTATTATAATGCTAGTGGCACAGTGCTGGGAAGTAGATTTTAGACAAGGGGATCAATACCACTATATTGGAGTCAGTCGCCAAATTTGCGGTGGCAACCATGGCCTACTATCAGTCATGATGGTCAAAAGCAAGGATTCATTTCGCACATGGAGTCGCAGTTGTACAATTATGGACGCCAAGTTATTGTCAATCTGGTAAGCAATAGTTCATAATACAGATTTGTGCAAAATAAACACTCGACTTCATAGTTATATTGTATTTTGTGTCTATGTGGCTGTTTCTCGGCTTGCCGTCTTCCGAGGTTGTCTCTGTGGTTACCTCATCAACTTTCTTTGATACTTTGATTGTCTTCGCCATCTTTATTGACTAGCACAAGTTGGACAACAGTAAAATCAATTTGCTCACACAGTTGTACAGTACTCGCCAGAAATAAGTGTCACGAAAATTGAACAGAACTCGAATAAACTTTATTTATTGTGGAACAACACTCGAACTCTTTTCGCATAAACTTAGAACATCTCTCGAACAAATTTAAAAAAATCGCGTCAAAATTTCAGACAGAGAACGATTTCGAGCGGACATCGAACGTACAGCACTCATTTCTTGCAAGCACTGATTGTTTTTGTCATAAGCGGTGAAAGGGTTGAGTTATCCGTTGATGTCGTTTGACACTTCTCGGAAGATTATATCAAGGGTTTTCTGGAGCGATATATTTAACATTTCGTTTCTGTTTGTACCGAACTGTGTAAGGAAGGCAATTGAATATTGTGAGCCCCGCTGCCGTAAACTAGTTTTCACGGATGATTTGTATATGTCTGGGTTTAACGGTTGTAAACGTAGCAATATAAATGTCTTACCTATCCGGTGTTGTAGACAACACCTAATTACTTCAGGGTATATTGTTTTGAGATTTGGAACATTTTTCTCTACAATCTGTTTGGACCAAGAACTGATGGCAGTATTCCAACCTACCCAAGACAAGCGATCTGAATAGTGGTATTAATACGTATTTTTTCCACCTCATGAGTAATATTACTATCCAAGCGCATAACAGAGTATACTGCTATCAGGCAGGTCCCCAGGTGGCGGATAGGGTGACGTCCTGCCTTGGGGCCCCATTTGAGTAGAGACCCTTTGGTGTACAGCTGTGAATAAGGTCTATCACAGGGCCGTTGGACCAAATAAGCAGCCCCGACCAAATCCCACGAAACTGTCTAACCACAGGACAGCTTGGTGGCCCTCTTAGAACGTAGGTTAGGCCCTGCATAGTTTATGTTCTTTCCTGACTAACACTACCCCTAGTGATTTATTAACATTCTTTAGTTACAGCATGAATTACAATAATGATAGTAATAAGGATATGCCTCTCGATGGCTCCGAAGACCGGCCTGAGGGGGTCAATCGGGTACATCTAAACCTTCGAGGGTTTTGTGGCAGGATCTTCGTACGGGCGTGCGACCTCAACAGCAGCAACAACATCAACAATAACGGCGGTTGCACATCAACGACCCTAACAACTGCCTCAACAGCAGCAACTATAACCACAATGGCCATTTGGATTCTATTGATTTGGTTGAACGCGGGCGCACAGCGCCGGGCCCTCTCGGGGATACTGGGGACGTGGAACGCCCTCACCTTGAGGCTGATTAAGGGGACTGGACACTTGTGTCCAGGACAAGAACACTAGTCAAAGAACCTATGGACATGTAGTGCTAAGCTCAAGGCCAGAAGGGGACTGAGAAGAAACGTCAAGGGTCGGAGGGTCAACAACGACCTGGAGCCTCTAAACGCAAAGGCAAAAAGATAGTGTCTGCTGATGAGGGGACTGCTGCCAAGCGTCTCGATTCTAAGAAGACACCGGAGAGGTCAAAATCTCCTACAAAGGGGCCTAAATCTAAACGTCGATCCGTTGCTGCATCAATGCAGATAACGATTACAGAGGGTGATAATAGGGGCAGGTGGATGACGCCTGAGAAAGACGAAGCACTCAGACAACGCCTCATTGAGGAGGTTGAGAAATCGTAGCTGTAAAGAAAGCTTAACTTCGAGGATACTGGTCTCGCTCGAGGCTGCTTTAGGATCAGCTGCAACCATCAACGAACTTTGGAGTTTGTGCAACAGCTGGCCGGGAAATGGAATGAAGAGGCAGGCGTGCCACAACCTGAAATAATTCCCTCATGCATTATGGACACGGTAAAGATTGAGTGTTTCCTCTCCGATGGATACACGAATAGGGCGCGCACTGATCCGGAAGTGGTCAATACGAAACTGGATTGTAGAAATCTACTTGATTGAAGATTCCTGACTGGCACGCGACTGGCCAACGGGAAGCCTTAAAAGGACGGATCTTCTAATTTGCGGTGGTTCCTGAGATTAAAGATATGGTGCTTGATTCAAAGGGAGGCAGATTGAAGTATGAGTGCACCTACAGCCGAATCTTCGATCCTGCCAACACGCCTCCACCGGAAGCGGGCGACCCTATGAAGGGTCCTCAAACTTGGGGGAGGGCATTAGGACATCCACACAGATGCCCGGTATAGCTAGAGTCTATGAAGCTACTTTTGTCTTAGCTTACTTTAGCCATGAGTAGTCTTAAGATTGTTCAGATGCATTCCCAGCACTCAAAACTGGGCTCTTTAGAGTTAGCTAGAAGACTAAACAAATGTGGTGATTTTACAATAGGGTTAATTCAGTATGCGTACTGCATAAGGTGTGTTCCGGCAGGCCTACCAGGGGCCGCGGGTACGTTGTTTTATGCTATTGATGATGCTGAACGAATAGGAACAAATTGTCTCCTATGAAGGGTCCTCAACCTCCGGGGAGGGCAGTAGGACATCGACACACATGCCTGGTATAGCTAGAATCTATGATGCTACTTTAGTCTTAGCTTACTTTAGCCATGAGTAGTCTTAAGAGTGTTCAGATGAATTCCCAGCACTCAAAACTGGGCTCTTTACAGTTAGCTAGAAGACTAAACAAATGTGGTGATTTTACAATAGGGTTAATTCAGTAGACGTACTGCATAAGGGGTGTTCCAGCAAGCCTACCAGGGACCGCAGGTACATTGTTTTATGCTATAGATGATGCTGAACGAATAGGAACAACTGTCTTTGTGTCAAACAGCATAACGGTAGTTAATATGAATAATTTATGTAGCAAAGATTGTACAGTAGTGAAAATAGAGTGGTTTGCAGGGTGTCGCAGGGTTGAGTTATTCCTTGCTTCTCTCTATTTTCCACACGAGGTTGAATGTAATTTGGTGGCACAGAGCATGATAAGATTGGTGAATTACACAAATGGAAGAAACATCTGTGTTATTCAAGCATGTGACGCTACCGCTCAACACACAATATGGGGCAGCACTAATGTTAATGATAGGGGGACATACCTGGAAGTTACCTGATGTCTACATACTTGTATGCATTCCAACGATTGTCACCCGTTCTAGAAAGCAAGAGCTGGTTATAACGCTTGCAAATAGCAAAGTTGCTGGTGCGAACAGCGGCTGTTGTGTCGGACGTCTGTTCAGCGACTTATCACAGATTTATTCAGGTTGAACTAGTAAATGTTAACGACACGATTGATCAACCTAGGTCTAATGAAGTTTGGATGGTGCTGAGTTTGCGCAACTGGTATCAGAGAAGCTTTTAGATGCTAAATTTCCAGAGCATATCATAATGGGGACCAGCTGGATCTGTCTGTGTCTCTCCTGATTAGTGTACTAGAAGCTTCGTGCAAAGCATCATGTCAGAAGAAATCCTTTAGTAAAAATAGGAATCGCTGGTGGAATACTGGGTTAGAATCACAGCGTAAGAAAGGACGTAAGGACTTTGATAAGGCCAGACGCTTTCAGATTAAGTGAGAATGGGGCAAGTATAGAAGACAACAGCGTACTTATAAGCGGATGATTCATCAGGCAAAGGCATTGAGCTGCTGGAGATTTTGTGATAAGGTTAATAGCACGGCCAAGAACTCTCGTATGAAAAAGATACTTGAGCTGAGGCCTCCAGTAAGTTTGGGTAGAGTAATAAATGTAGCTGGTCGGGTCACTGATGACGACTATGGGACATTAATGGCGATGTGGTCTAAACATTTTCCATCGTCGGTCCATGTTCTTCAAACCCGGCCGCCGTCTAGAACTTATACGATCTCAAAAATAAGCGATGTGATGGAGATAAGTAACTTGATAGAGATAGTAACTATATAGAGAATCAAATGGACGATGAGTTCCTTTCAAAGTTTCAAACCGCCAGGGGTTGATGTATAGTTCTTTCAAAAATTGTACTGTTCAAAATTTGATCATTTATAACCGTGATTGTTCACTTTTAAGTATCACCGGTCTATTTTACAAGTAGCTATGACCGTTTAGATATGCGCTTATACGTAGCCAAACTACCATATATTACACAGGGATGTGTGGGTGTATTACTTAAGCTATATATACATACATAACGTGACCGTTATACTGCTTTATGTATAAAAGAAAACGCGGTCAAATTAACACATCACGTGATGTATTGATATTTGCAACGAACGATGGATTTGGTGGGTTTAAATGTTCCTGTTCATTGATATGGTCATTTTTAAAATTTAGTGTTCATTTATGAAAAATTGTGTTCAAACGAACATATTTTTAACAAAAAAGCCCTGGGTTGTTGGTATATATCCAAATATGCTTCGGCTATCCCATGAATACTCTGTTTATTTATTGCAGCGTATTTTTAAAGCTAATCTGAGGCTTGGCTATATTCCATCACAGTTGAGGATGTCTAATGTATTTTTATACCCAAACCGGTCAAGAGGGGATATATGGATCCAAAGGCGTTTAGACCAATTCGTCTTTCACCCTTTCTTCATAAAACTATGGAGAAAATCATTGATAATTATATCCGGTATGTGATACTAGTTAAGTATCCGATACTAGTCTATCGGAATCAGCATGCCTACCGGTGTGGTAGGAGTACAATCTCGGCCCTGCATGCTACCGCATCTTGGATTGAAGGGGAGATGCACAAAGGCAAATACGTGGTAGCTGCCTTTGCGGGCGTGTCTGGAGCTTTTGATTGTACCATGATAGAATACATTTCAGCAGGTCTCTTCCGATTCCAGTTGCCGGAATAAAAAACTGGCTAAGTAATCTGCTTAACTCATGAATTGTTGTGGCAAAACTAGGCATTACAACTGCCAGTGTCAGTGCTACTAGGGTTTCCCCGCAAGGAGGTGTACTATCACCCTTGTTGTGGATCTTAGTTGTGGATGATCTTTTGGCTTATTTTGACAAATCGAGAGTTTTAAGTATTGCTTATTCGGATGATGTTACTCTACTGTGCTCGGTCAAGTCTTTGGATGTGGCATTTAGACGTATGCAGAATGCGCTTAACTCCATGCTACATTGGAGTATTAGGAGAGGTCTCTCGATAATTTCGAGCAAAACAATTTTATGGTTATCACACGCAAGAGATCGACGGCTGAATACAGGGACATAACCTTGAACGGTACTATTTTGAGGCCTTGCGATAGCCTAAAATATTTAGGGTTGTATCCAGACTCAAAAATGAGCTTGGGATATTGAACAAGCATCTCAGAGGGCAATAAAAGTTCTTTTTGCTATAAAGGACTTCAGTTAGAGTGAATTGGGAGCTACGGCCAAAGGCGATGTCCTACATCTGTACTGCGGTAGTGCTTTCATCTCTAACTTATGGCTGTGCTATGTGGTGGCACACAAGCAAATTGAAAACGTATTTGAGCAAACCTTTTGAAGGTTCACATTCTGGCCTGTCGTATGATTACAGGTTCACTCCGTTCTGCTCGTCTGGAGGGCCTTAAGGCCATTTTGGGAATTAGACCTATATCTCATTATTGATCAACTAGCAGTTCAAAGCTACAGCCACCTGAGAACCACTGTGCTATGGCTTGCTTAATGCAAGGGTAGTGGATAGTATTGGTTGCAAAGTTTCGCCCAGGGCATATGATACTATAGTCATGCCAGAGGCCAGAATTATTAAGATATTTCAGGTGGAATAGGAAATGGTGTGGTAGACATGAGGGAACTTAGTCAAATAGCGATTTTGTGTGCTGATGGTTCACTCATGGACATAGATGATGGAGTTAGAGTAGAGAGGAGCCGTTATTGATGACTCACATAGATTGTACTTTGCACTAGGGTCCAAGGTAAGGTTTAGCCAGAAATTGTTGCAATTTGTAGATGTGCCGAACACCTCGTGGAACAAGGTATTAGGGAAGGAATATTTAGATTTTCTGTGACAGCCAGGCTGCAGTGAAGGCTCTAGACAAACAGATAATATTGTCAGCCACTGTTCTTGAGTGCCATAAGAAATTTAATAGATTAGGTGCTGAAAATGTGGTCTGTTTGTACACTGAGGCATTAGGAGTAACGCAGTTGTAGACAGCCTTGCAAAGAATGGGCTTTACTGAAGGTGCTTGGGCCTGAACTCTGTGTTCCAGTTTCTTCTTCCGTAGTAAAGATGGTGCTGGTACGGTCTCTGTCTGGACAACACACTAGACGATGGAGAGGGGGAATAAATTCCAGGCAGACAAGGATTTTCTATCCGGAAGGCAATCTTAGGAGATCTTACTTCTTGTGGAAGCTCAGAAAAGACAAATTGCGGATTGCGATACACGTGTTAACTGGGCACAGTCGTTTAAATGCCCATATCAGGGTTATGAGACTAAGAAAAAGTGGTCTGTGTTAATATTGTCGCCAGGATTCGGAAACGTTTGAACACTTTGTCTTCAGATGGGTGTGGTGAAAAATGTGGTGAAGCGAGGCAAAGGTTCTTAGGTGCTGGTAGGACTATGTGTTTGAGTAAATGAATAGGGTTCTGTGGTGCAACTCAGAGTTTATAAGAATTAGAATACGGTGATGCAAAGGGTCCTACTATTGGACCTGTGCAAAACTATTACACCGTTACCTAAAGTCTATTCTATCCAAGGCATAACTGATTTCTCAAGCTAGTGGTTTTTTAACGTACACGCTTAACTGTGCGGTATCTGATAACTATATTACCAGGTCTTTCAGTTTTCGTTTTACTCAAATTGCCGCGTCGCCGGAATATCCGTATATTGCTGCCTGTTTTACTTCAGTATTTGCGCTTTTACTCGTGGCCTCGATGCCTCCGGTCTATATATGTTGTTATATAATCTGCTATATTAACTTCCTTGTGGATCGGAGTGACTACATCACGTTTCATCTTCGCCGACATTTCAGCGTTTCGCCATAATGATAGTCAATTGTTCTGCTAGAGATTCGCCGCATACCTTAAACAAGATGGTCTGGAGATCAATATGTGCGCATGTTAATTTAGTTTGGCTGTATTTTCTGCTCCGAATATATCGGCGCCAGTTGTGAATCTCTTCAGGACTGCTCCGATCACGTTTTACTATGGCTGAATAATTACTAATTACTCGGATAGAAAAATCTGCTCATCGGTCTCACGTCATCCTTCTGCTGGAGTGGTGAATTAAATACTGGCGTGTAGTTATTGTAAGATAATATCTCTTATCTTCAAAGCTGTAGAAATATATCATTGTTGATACGCTTGTTATCGATTGATTTACTCCTGTCAAATTTCAAGAAATATTTTGTACTGACCTTTATAGCGTAAACAGCTGCCTTCTCTTGGTTTGTTTTTTCATTGTTCATGTATAGATTTGCTAATCTGGTTGTTCCAATTTATTTTTATAGATGCGCTTTCGGGAAGGTATAACTTCTTCGTCCCATTATTTTGTCTAGCTTATTTTCGGTTTGCGGAGGTTAATGTTTTCCATTGACACTATCGGCAGCAGCGGTATGATGAAGTGACAGTTTCAAACATTCGTGGGCGTCAGCGTGTTCCGTTAAGTCGTACTAGGCGAAATTATTGAGGTTCTGTCTGGCTTCGCGCCAGTGCATAATTTTGCTGAAAAGGTTCATTTTAGTAAAATATTCTGTAACAGTGAACATGACCACTGTTGTATATGTCGGGGGATGGGGGTTAAGCGTATGAAAACTAGCGGTAATTCAGGTACAACTAGCAGTCAGTAACTGAAATGGATGGGTGAAGCTGGAATTAGGGTTTAGTAAGTTATGACTGGAGTGAATTGACGAGTAACATTAATTTCGCTATTGCAGTAGATTACATTTACTATAGTTGTACCTCGTGTTCATTCACCTATGATCGAAAACAACAGCAGAGTCCACATTGTTTTGTACTATTACTATTACTCTTTCGGACAGTTCGGTGCAATGTTTCACACTCAACCAACGCAATGGAAGTTAAAGTCTTCGTCTTTCATTGGTGTCCATTCCTTATACTTTGAGGATAACCAACTAGACAATTAACATAGATTTTCGGCAGTTCCGACACTTCGATGTCACCAATGTTTTGTTACGTGGAAATTCGAAAATTAAACAAGTCTCAGGTTCCGTTTGATTATCGTCACTGTGTTAATAGTATCATCTCTCACCGTATACTGCAACATTTCCGGGTATGAAATAGTGGTCCAACAACATGGACAATTATTGTAATGTGGTGGCCCAAGAACATGAGGGAATAAATTTAGTAGTCCAAAACATGGATTTGGTGTAACCCGGAGATCCAAGAACCTGAGGGGATTCGAATTTGTTGGTCTAAGAACATGGGTGGAGTAGTGATGTTTATGACCCACCAAACTAGGCAAAAACCTGGCGGAGGGTAAAACGGAAAACGACCGCGACGTAACGCGGACGTTAAGGAGGCAAAATTTGAAGAGTGTCACACTCTTCAGCAGAGTCGATTACGATCGAATTTGGGTAATAGTGATTATACCACAATTGAACGGTGACTGGACTGCATTTACACAGTTAAAGCTGAATGCAATTATGTTAAAACCTTCAAGGAGTGTATAGTCCGCACCCAACTTTTTTTCGGAGATAACAGGTACTAAGACGCCAACATATAAAGAACAAAGTGAAATATTGGCAGTTGTTGGGGGCTGGTTTTCTTGATCTTATCTTATTGGCTGACAGCAGGTGTCATCGCAAACGATACTGTCCCAGGAAACATTGTTGCGTCGTTCCTACCGTTCTGTGGGTAAGTCGAAAAACGACCGCATCATCGTATAATAACATGACACTCGCTAATACCTGTACACTTTGCCTATATTCATATACTATTAACGTTTGGAGACACTGTTTCCCCCAAGCAACCTTAATAAATTCTCTAGCAACGCTACTAATTGGGGTGTTATATTTAGTAGAATATTGTAAACAGCTCATAATAAATTTTCTACACTAAGAACTGGAATTGTAATTATTTGAACATTATTCATATTATATTATGTCATCTTCATTTTGAGCACACTTTTGTTTATAGAAATGATCTGATATTTTACATTCTTCCTATGTTTTAAATCTTGATAAAATTTACCTGTGCGATGCATCTTTTGTATAAAAATTTTCTAAGGTGCTTTGCGTTTTATGGCTGTGCGGTCTCCCTGGCGCAATTAAGGAAGCTTTTGGCCACAGTGTTAAGCAAACTGCTTACTATCTTCTTCGACACGCGTATACTATACCACTGAAGGCAAACCATAGAATGTCCTTTAACTCACCTTACCGAAATGTTCTGATGTTTAGCATTGCTTTTCCGGGTTAGACTGCCATTATGTTAATGTCTCGTCGAACAGTAGCCTGCAGCTTTTTGTTATGTGACGAAACGTGTGATTATTCTTGTTATTGTTATAGGTTAATCGTAGGGGTCGAGAATTACAAATTGGAGAAACGTTTGGAGATATAGCGCGAGATAGTGGTGTTAAGGATATTAAGTTAGTTTATTGAAACCGCGTAACCGAAACAAGTGAGTTTGCACTGAAGGCCTAAGGGGAAATGTGATAAAATTTCGTTTTGTTTGTCGATGTAACCCATAAAACACTCACCTTTGGGTGGATTGATTTCGGCAATTTTTTTGTTTAATAGTGATGTGCCCTTTAATGGGTCGATAACGACTACGGTTTCGTCTTCCGATTTAAAATGGCCAGAAATTGGTATTGAGCGTTATTTGCTAAATATGGCTGTACGATTACCTCTATTCGGCAGACATTATCGCCCTACATAGGCGCGACTTTGAAAGCGCAGATTTTAGTATACAGTTTCAGCATTTGTTTCAGCAAAACAGGTCTACAACCTTGTTTAACATAGCTTTTTGTGGGACTACGCCCTATATTGCTGTGAGATCCAAATATGATTCATCAATCCTTTGCCATAAACATTAATTTTTGTCATATAACGAGTGCTTATTAGGTTATCCGTGTGTCACGTTGAATACGATGATTTTGTTATCTAGAGCGCAGCATAGCTACATATTTATGTTTTTAATTGAAGCATTAGTCTCTAGTAAGTGGTTTGATTATGTATCCTTTCATTGCGTTTAGAATGGTCTGTATAGGTTTTCCGGTACGCTGATTAGACTGTGTATTGTGGGAAATTTGACCATAACTATAAGAAGTGGATTTGGGATCGACGAACTGGATTTCCTGAGTATCCCCAGCTTTTGTCGTTTGGTCATGTATATACTGTTTCCAGGGTGTTTAGTTCATATAGGTTTTTGGTACGTTGTATGCGATGGTATTGCTGTCTACACACTTTGGATTTGCTATAATCTGTAAGCGGTCTTCAAGGGTTTAGGAACCAACCAGATTTTGCATGTACAACACTGCTTTCGAGACGGTTGGATTTGTCTGTATATAGTTTTACATACGGTCTATATTTGTAACAGTTTTGTTGGATTTCATGCTCTTGATTTTGTATATTTTATTCTGATGATGGGTACTAACACGCCCTTTAAACTAGATGTTTCATTTACACCGTTGGGTTTACACCATTTGTGAAATATTTTGTGACGTTGCCTATGTTAAGCATTCTTTAGTTTAACCATTGCACAATTTTTGTATCATGGATGTTATTGTACCTATTACGCAATTTTATTGAGGTTGTCAACATTTTAGATTAAACTATTTCAAAAAATTATCGATTAAGTCATAATTCACACAGCAAAATAGCTATCTTATTGCTAACTTCCAGTTGGGAGGGTTGCGGCCTGGGATTTGTGGCATTTCTAGTTCTGTCTGGTATGACAAGAGTGCCCTGGTTCGCAAAATTCTGGTCTTTGCCTGTTTTAATTTACCTTGGTGAAGCACTAGGTTCTTAAAAACGGATTACAATGTAAAATACTATACCGCAGCTAAATCATGTCCAATTATTGTTGTGTAGATCTTATCATATATGTGTATCAGATCGACGTGACGCTGCTGCATTGCGCACTTCCAAAACGCATTGTCCATACGACTCCGCTTATCGTAACCTCGACGGCGTACCTATTGGGTCTATTTTTCTTTTCTGGTCAGTCTCAAGAATCTATGGAGCTTAGCAAGCGGTAGTAGCGCTTTTCACAGGATGTGTTCCTGCCGGCCGGATCGCTACAATGGTCATTGAAACACAATGACACAATGGGATTTGGTGTAAATGTTGTTTATTGGTTAGCCAAAATCGTATATCAATACATTATGGGGGATAATTTGAGCGGTACAACAATGATATACGAAGAATCATACTAAACTATTCTCTCGTTAGTCGTTAGGTGTACGGAATTACGGGTACTCTAAAACTGTTGGGTCGGGGGATCGGTAAAGTATCATATAAATATCGGAGTCTTCGCCCTTTTTATGGGACATTCACAGCTGTATAAATTCCGGCCTGAATTTGGTGAAAATTCACCTAAACATTTCTTAAAAACGACGACAGCTGCGCTTACCTTACTCGATAAGGGACGGAAGGGAAAGTCGATGCGATGCTCAGCTATCAACTGACTAACGGCTCGCTCGGAATTAGGTCACTCTGGTTAATTCGGCTCAGGTGAGCTAAACGAAAACACTACTGGGCGTAGGACTAAGCGTACTTTATGGGGATACGGTGGGGAAGAATAAATTCGATTCGGCTCATACTAAACTACTGCGTACACAAATCAGTAGTTGCTACGGTACGCTACACGAATTGATACGATAAGATACTACAAACAGGGCGTTCCACAACGAATTAGTAGCGACGGATATAATGGTACATAGCATTCAAGAATATACCGGCATATCGGTATGTAATGGTTGGGGTTTAAAGGTACGACTCCAACTCGGTGCGACGTAATGTGCTCTACTCACGCATCCGTATGAACAATCTATGACAATAATACAAGTTATTTTCTTTTTGAAATCAATAACCGGTTTACAATACGTCCTAGGCGCGTATGAAGTTGTCCTGAAACTTTTCTAGTGACAGTGTTTTCATTGCCCTTTGCCCAACGACGACAGCTGCGCTTACGTTACTCGGTACGGGACGGAACGGAAAGTCGATGCTATGTTCAGCTATCAACTGACTAACTGCTCGCTCGGAATTAGGTCACTCTGGTTAATTCGGTTCAGGTGAGCTAAACGAAAACACTACTGGGCGTGGGACTAAGCGTACTTTATGGGGATACGGAGGGGAAGAATAGATTCGATTGGGCTCATCCTAAACTACTGCGTATACAACAAATCAGTTGCTATGGTACACTATACGAATTGATACGGTAAGGTACTACAAACAGGGCGTTTTACAACGAATTAGTAGCGACTGATATAATGGTACATAGCAATCAAGAATATACAGGCATATCGGTATGTAATGGTTGTGGTTTAAAGGTACGACTTCAACTTGGTGCGACGTAATGTGCTCTACTCACGCATACGTATGAACAATCTATGGCAATAATACAAGTAATTTTCTTTTTGAAATCAGTAACCAGTTTACAATACGTCCTAGGTGCGTATGAAATTGTCCGGAAACTTTTCTAGTGACAGTGTTTTCACTGCCCTTTGCCCTGGGGTCAGGGTTGGGTACTCTCGATAATGATTCCTTTTTTATCATACACCAGGGAATATGTAGATATACGCACATTCAATCAAGCAGGGAAATTTTAAACGGCATCTAGTGTCGGCGATAACTTATGCTTAGGGCTATGTCTCAAACTTATCCGATGGTCAGTTCATCGGGACTTAGCATACCTAGTAAGACTGGCAAGGCGTGCCAAGTACGGCAAAAAGTACTAACGAACAACGATGTTGTTAGCGACTTTGGGGGGGCAAACGGAAAGAAGCTGGATTTGACGTCTACTAACCATCAGTTTGCTTTTGGGCGGAAGACTGGGTCCTCGTTCGGTAACATCATCCACGGTCGGCGAAGGTACAAATTGTGATCTGAGCAATATACATTCATATATGATCGAAACTCAAATCTTGACTCATTTGTGTCGTAAAATTTACTGTGTGGATTGCCGTTTTCATGTCTTTTCACTCATGAACTATGGTAGGCTTGGGGCCATTCAACTTATCAACAGTTGGCACTCATTTTGATAAGGCGCAGGATTGAGCTGTATCCAGGGAAAAGTGCTAAATCGTTAATTTTAGGTCTTAATCGAGGTTGGCTCAAAGCTTTCTTTCAAGCTCGGCTCGGCGGAATGATTTTCTACACTCTGAAGGAAAAATACGACTAAACCCTAAGTGCTAAAGAAAAAGATCCTAAACAATAAAATCTATACCTAACGGTTCGATTACTCGCGGTACTAAGGGTAAGTTTGCTGGGCGGTCGTTGGATGTGCTGCCCTGTGTTTCTTTCTCAGTAAGCTAATTTTGGTTTGTTCCAAATATTTCATTAAAAATAGCAAAAGAAACGTTTGAAGAACGGCGTACGGTCATATTTGTTCCATTCCAGAGTCATTAATTGATTCCTCTTCTTACAACTACGGAAGGATTGGAGGCCTCGTGCCTTTAAGTTTTCAGTATTGAAGATGTTGCGAAAACATAACTCATTACTCCAGCAATTTGACCTATGATGATGCTGTATCGGTCGTCAGAAGGTTCACTTTTGAATTCTGCGGTTCACAAGTGTACTATATTCAAATGTTGATATTAGACTTCGCGGAGAAGGATCTTCGCTCTACCGTCCTTCGTGTGCATGCTTAAATCAGTGAATCCTCACTCGAAAACTATGGTTGAGCTCGCGAGTGGACCACTGCCGCAGCAATGAGCCACTCTGGGGCTGTCCCCAACTTTCGCGTGTTCTATCGGGTTAAAATCCTTAACCTTGTTATCTGACTCCTAATGATTTGTATATCCTGACTATAAACTATAACTATAAATTACGACTGTATGAATTTTGTGGCAAGTGTAACAGATCCATACAGATCGTTACTAGGTGGATTAATCCTGACCACAGCCTAATCGCAAACTTTTACCGAAAACCCTTAATCTTGGCCACACTCAAATGGCCAACATTTACGATAATCCTGGCCACACTCCAATGGCCAACATTTTTTCGAACACAAATAACCTTGTCCACAGCATAATGGCCAACATTTTGGCGACTTGCCTAATAATCCTGCCATAGCGTAATGTTCGACATTTTCGAATTTAGCTGCGAACGTTCCCCAACGTAGAACACCCCAGGAAAATAACCCAATTGGGTATGAAACCCACTGTGGCACCGGAATACGTACGTAAATGAATTTAGAATCCATATATGACCCCTCCGTGCGAAAGCGAATACATAAGCCGAATTTTTCCTGTACGTACGTACCGACGGTGAATCTCTGTCGTCGCCCCATTTGTAAACCATATATATAGCACGAAGCGTGCATCGTTACGTCCACTAATGTCTCTACGAACTAAAGATGTTCGTCATAGTTCGGCCCTCACCGCCGACAGTTTCCGTGATCAAAAGGGATATCGTTATTAACGTTTTAGGGATGAAGAATCATCGAGATACATTGCCGTATATAGTTAAATAATTATCGATTGTAGGGCCATAAAGGCTCGTTGGCATAGTTAGAACGCACATATATATTTATTACCATTGTTTTGATGTACTTTGTTTGATGGCCATAAAGGCACATGCTATGTAATCGATTCATATTATCATGATCGCATCGTATAATTATATACCATTGGAGTTACCATCATTGCTCGTGCATGTTTTCAGGTATACGCACACAGTCTGGCCGCCCGACTCGAAAGTACCTATACATATATATGCATATATATAGACGTTATTGTCGTGTCATATTCGTACCATACGTACTGTAAAGCCATAAAAGCGCCTGCTATTCATTACGATTTCATACCGTTTATGATCGTTATGTATGTACCGTATATTGTGCTGGTAGAGGCCATAAAAGCGCCGACATCTGACACGAGTTTGTACCATTCTTACCGTTATAATGACATGTTGACGTCTATAATACGACATGTACGACGTAATGACGTCTAGGGATTTGTCGGACCCTAGTGTGGGCCACTGGGTAAATTAAATGAATTAATCGTTTTGAGAAAGTGGGAATTAATTTCGATCAGACCTAAATACCTAAAATTTTACACTTCCCGGGTTAAACGTGGATAGGGAATAGCGGTCTGGTCTCTTTGGCCTGTGAGCAGGTGACGTAGCCAACCTCCCTCAGGACCTCAAAGGTAGTACCTCGTAGACTACGTGCGCAACCCGTCCGGCAGGATCAGAACACATCCTGTGAAGCGCTCCTGCGGCTTGCTAAGTTTCGTAATTTCTTGGGCCTGACCCGAATAAAACAGCTTCAATCAGTATTAGAGGATCACCGCTGCTAAAATAACACCAATAATAATACGATAAACTGATTACTCGACGTAATCGATCGCAGATGACGAACCTTACATCAAACGCACTCGCACAACCATACGTAACGAATCCGCAATCACCAGTAGCACCGCGTCCGCAAACACAGCCGATAGCTTGCTTCCGGTGTGGCCAACTTGATCAGTACGCCCGCGAATATGCATTTCCAGTACGCCCAACTCAAGAACCAGCAGGTGCTGTAGCTCGAAATCAGCAGGCTGTCGATGTATGTGGAGCAATACAACAATTCCGCAACCAAGTTAATTTTAGTGCAATCTATCACAACGGAGCTAGAGATACTAATCCCGCAACGAACCATAGATTAGATGATTTGAGCCGAGAATTAGGAATGATTCACAACAAGTTAGGGTTTGGTGAACAGTATGGAAATGTGAACGCAATTGCTTTAACAGAAGAACAATACGATAGTAATGGCTATTTAGCTGCTACGGACGATTATATGAACTATGACGAAGTGGATGGTGATGTGATGGACAAGGACACTTATGAATGTGAGCGGACATATGACTGCGAGGACGAGTTTGTAAATGGTGTCAATAGTGATAAAATAGAAAAATACCAAAAATATGGATGTTTGGGGGAAGGCTTGTGTACAATTCGTAACTATTCGCCCGAAGCAGGCAAAGAACCTATTGTATATAGTGCAAATTGTGATAAAATACAAAAAAGTGTACGGGCGTAGCGAAAATTTAGGCGAGCGAACCCTTGATCGATCAATTAGATGAGCGAATGGTGATGTCGGGTGAACCTAGAGCAGATGAATGGATATATATATTCAGGAATAGTAGTTGTGGTATCGTTGGATTATGTGATGTTGATTTTGATGATCGTTGTATGAGTGTTGAGATTAGTGATGATTTTCCGGTCGACTGAGCCGATGAGATAAGTCCGCTTTGGTTGATGATTTTCCGATCGAGGGAGCCGATGAGATAAGTTCGCGTGTTGTTGGTTGTGTTGATGATATTATTTATGTCGTTACTCCCAAGGGACCGGATGCTAGATTTCCGGCATCCTCAGCTCTTTGGAGATGATTGCTGCTGGTTTGATAATGTTGGAGACGATGTTAATGGTATTGATAATGATTTTAATGATAATAACGATTTTAGTATTATTTCCTCTTCTGAGACTGGCCCATCGAGTTGAGTGTGCGTGCGATGTATCCCGCATAACTGCCGTCAGGGTGGGTGGTAACGCTCGTAGCGACCCGACTGCGGCCCCCCGCTTCGAAACACACGAAAACATCCCATTCTATGTGCCCCTCCTGACGAAGGAATAGTATTTATCGAAGATACAGAACTATTTGGCAGCCCTATCCGCGGACTAGGCAGCAGGTCTCGTTTTGGAATCATGACCAAACGAGTCAATGCCCTTAACGCCACTGATTATGAATACTACTGTCTTAGGAACACCTGGTAACACCCTTATGGATTCCGTAGCGGACGTCTACATTCTGTCTCAAGCTACTGCCGCCCGACTGGGACTAATCCCACGCGAATCAACTAATACGCGAATAGTTTCATAAGGAACTTTCCACAAGTGGAGATGTGAAAGTCCCTATTACTCACACTTTGCCATTAATTTTAAAGACCTCTGTCTCGACTTATCAAACGACTCATAGGAGTGGTCCGTACCGTTTGCCGATCAAGCCGACTGTCATCCACCCCTGATTAAAGTCATAAGCCGACGTTATGTTCAAGTTGTACCTAATACCTAGTTATTCGTTAACGCCATCCCTGAAATTGCCCAACTGCCAATAGGTCAAGTACTATTCTTACCTGACCCTCTAATTCTCGATTTAGCAATCGCTCATGTCTTAGTACTAATCGGACAACGACTTATCTCCATATAATGATGAACTTCAGAAACGTAACTGTTGCAATTCTTAGGACAAACAATTGGACACATTGAAATCCTCGACAACTTCGAAGTTGAGCTTTTATAATTTAATAATAATTTGACAATTTAGTAATTTTTGCATAACTACCGATAATTTCGTGCAAGTAATTAACAAAAGACAAAGCAATCGACACAGAACGCTCTATTCAAATCCTCAACGAAATTAACTTCTCTAACACCTCCATGAAAGCCTTCCAGCGGAAACAACTTAAAACCGTAATTTCCGAAAACTCCAATGGATTTAGTACCGATACATTTGATCTAGGCCGATATAGCATACATTAACACAAGATTAACACTGGAAACGCCCGACCTATGAAACAAGTCCCCTGTCGTCTTGCCCATTCTCTGAGAGAACTCCTCCGAGAGGAACTAAACAACATGACCGAAGCCGGATTAATCACGCCCTCCGAACCCCTTGGAGTCACCCATAGTATATGTAAACTAAGAGTGATGGAACGCTACACTTGTGTGTCGGCTTTCGTAACTCGAATACCGTAGCTGAACAAGACGTATACCCATTACCCCGTATTGACGATATTTTAGGATGTCTCCGAGACACCAAATTCATGTCTAGTTTGGATTGAAACAAAGGATTTTGGCGACTAGAACTTGACGCCGAAGCCAAGAGAAAAACCTCTTTCGTCACCAAGGGAAACACCTCTTCCCTGGAGCTTTTCAAAGGTGTATGTCAATCGTACTCAAACGATTAGACTGGGAACGATGTCTGATATCTTGGTATTTTCAGTTAACTTTGATAAACACCTATTAGGCTTTGTCACCGTAATGGACCGATTTCGGAACGCCAGTCTTAAGTTAAAGCCATCGAAATTTGGACAAAGGCAACTTATTTACTTAAGACACGTTGTTAGCTGTGATGGTGTGAGACCGGGTTTTGAAAAAACCGCGGCTATTGATAATTATAAACGCTCCGAATCCTTAAAACAACTTCAAAATTTCTTAGGCCTCGATCTCAGAAGACCGAAAAAGGAGTGCAACCCATAGTTTACTCTAGTAAATCCTTGCTGGACTATCAACGTAGCTACCCAGTCATTAAAACAAAAGCTCTAGCCATACGTTGGCCGCAATGCATTTTAGACGTTACTTATTATGACTCGAATTTCGTGTGCAAACCGACCACAAGCCGCTTAAGGCTCTTTTTGGCCGGCCTACGTGAAACTCGCGTTTGGCCTAATGGTGAAACCAGCTATTAATATAATTTTGTGGATTTGAGATTACTTAGCGGCTTGGTAAAGCTCTTTCGAGACCCACGACATGATATAGAATTTTCGTTTTCCTCCGATAGTGAAGAGGATGATGTGGATGGATACCACAGGAGAGTGGCAATGAAGGCCTGGATCCCAGCGAACAAAACCCTGGACCCTCGAGTGCCCCTGACCCATTTCGCGACGATTCGCCACGCCATATAAGTTAAGCCCACAAGTTTCCTTAAAAGGAAAGTTTCGACACCATAAAGTCCAAATATTTATTAAAAATGTTGTCTGCCTATATGGGGCACCTGCAGAACTGATATCCGACCAAGGTCGATGTTTCATTTCCGACCACATTCCAGCATGCACCGAACTACATACCTTCAAACATGAAACATTAAGCTATAATATATATACCAATGACGAAATAGAGAGATTTAATCGCAGCCTACTTTTCCAGTTACGAGCAGCATTACCCACTGATGACCATACAACCTGGAATTAACTTTTAACCTTACTGTATAATGTCTTATAATTCATCTGTACATACAACCTCCCCATACCCTCTTTTTCTGTTGATGAACGGATACTACCCCAGAATCCCGGGAGATATCTCACCAGCTGACTGCCAACGATACCCCGGAGCTGAAGCCTATCGTACCAATTTCAAAAGATGTCTTGCCACAATTAGAGAAAACGCACACCACAGTGATCGATGCAAGCCGCCCATGAATATTGTAAACAATACTACAACCGAAAGACTAAAATTCCTTCCTATCAAGTTGGAGATGAATTGTGAGTATTCCGATAACACACGACCCTCTGCTTGTCACGGAAAGATGCTGTGGACCTTTATCAAATTTTAAAGGTAATTCCGCCATATCTCCAAATACGCCTTACCGCACACATTTATGCAAAAAGTCATCTTGTACACCCCATCTTACCAAATGATTATCGCCCCAAACTCTGCGTCACTCGTCGACTTATCCACCACATCTTGAAGCATGAGCACGATACCCTGTTTGGAGGCCATCGTGGACGTGATCTACTTATGAGTAAACTTAAACAATTGTACTGTTGGGAAAATATTGGTAAAAATGTTGATTATGTGAAGAGATGCGAAATCTGCCAAAAGTCTCATAATTTGCCCCAAAATGTCCGAGCTGCCCTTGTCGACCTACCCTCAAGCCAACGCCCCTATGCATCGGATGCATGTTGACATCCTTGATATTCGAGTCGAATCCCGTACTGGAAATAAGTACATTCTTGCTTTCAACGATCAATTCACCAAGTTTGTGATTGCCGTCGCCATTCGCAACCAAACAGCTCGCACCGTAACACAAGTATTAAAGAGGTTGTCTACCGTTATGGCGCCTCTGCTGAACTCGACCAAGGTCGATGTTTCATTTCCGACCTCATGCAAGCATTATGTGCAGAACTACGTACCTTCAACGGTGAAACGTTAAGTTATAATCCAAAGTCCAATGGCGAAATAGAGAGATTTAACCGCAGCCTACACTTCATTTTACGAGCAGCCTTACCCACTAACGATCTTACAAATCAGATGAACTTTTACCTTATTGTATAATGTCTCCTAATTCATCGGTACATACAACTACCCGGTACCCTCCTTTTCTGTTGATGTACGGCTACTACACCAGAGTTTCAGGAGACATTACCTTACCAGCTGACTGGGAACGATACCCCGGAGCTGAAGCCTATCGTACCAATGTCCAAAGATGGCTTGCCACCATTAGAGAGAATGCACACCGATCGATGCAAGCCGCCCGTGAATATCGTAAACAATACTATAATCGAAAGACTAAAATTTCTCGCTATAAAGGTGGAGATGAAGTATGGTTATACCGATACCACACGACCCCTGGCTTATCGCCAAAACTTTAAAAAACATGTTGTGGACCTCACCAAATTTTAAAGGTCATGCCGTCATGTCTTCGAATACGCTCTACCGCACAAGGTCATGCGAAACGGTATCTGGTACATTTTAATCGCACTAAACCTTGCTATCGAACACTTTTAACCTTCCCAGATATGGAAAATCCATTACAGGACATACCTGATGAACAATTACAAACCCTATTAGATGACCCTACTGAAACGATCAACGCCGATCGTATATTTATCCGGTAATTCCAAGCCCCTGATACAGAATCTGTAGCCGAAATGCAACAAACATTTGCTCATGCACCTTCCCGCGAACATGCGGATGACACTGAACCTGCGCCGAATCAAACCCAAGCCGATATTCCTCTAGCTGTCATGGATACGAATATGCCTAACCGATTACCAATTGTCGATCCTAACCGTTCAGCCTAATATGACTGGCGTGAAATTTCCCAAGAACTCATTGCCCATCTCAACTATCTTATTTACTTTATGGTTATACCGGCTCTTTACCTGAACATGGCGAACATACAGTGCCTATAAAGCGGAAGGAACTGCTATCACCTGGTTTCGAGAGATGCGATGAGTTTGGAAACCAGATCCTTACACCTCGATTTCGCTACCCGCTGAGTACGAACAATTCTCTCAACGAACCCCACCGTATGCTACAAGCGCATATAGCCGCCGTTATTTAGAATTAACCGCCACCTGGGCACCGAGGCCCGATTATACGAAATACGCCCCGAACGAGACCCTATACCTAGTCCGAATATGCTCGAGTTGAGTGAGCCGCTACCTATAACGCTACCACTACTCCAATCCGAGCACCTACCACTTTTTCCGATGCTACCAAATTGCTAACTACTAGCCATGTACCTGATGTACTCGCACCAGTACTATCTCAATGTACGTACCGTGAAGAACCCATACAGCCCGAGCCTTTTTCAGGAATGCCGGAAGACGAACCGATCCCCCGATATAGTGCACCGTCCCCTGATGATTCCCTGGATCAGAACTATTCCCGTGATACTTCCATGAATTCAGAAACGAATGTACTCGCAACCAGCCTCGTTCATTTAGTCGATTTCGCCCACCCGAGGATTTGTCTCCGTGCGACCTGCACCACCTTCCCCATTATTCCGGGATGACCACTATTACCTTCTATTACGAATTACACCATCCGAAACACTAGCCAAACCAATAAAACAACCTTAGACAGCACACAAAGAAGACTCCCCCACTCCACAAACAGCATTTATTGGAAGACACACTAGAAGAAGAGTAGGGAGAGAAGCCGTATTAGACTTCCTAGCTGAGGAAGAGGAATGTAAACGTAGAGCACTAGAAGGAACTGAAACGAGTTCTCAAACCGCAACTGAACTTTTGTAGCACCTCACAGGAAGCACCCCACTAATACCAATCGCCACACGTTCCTTACACGGCAAGTCCAACCACTTTTGGAGGACACAGTCACCAGAGCCGTCATGGCCGACCTCCAAAGCAAAGTATAGTAATCGGAAGCGCAACTGAAGCGTCGGAACCCGAAATAAATAGAATTAGACAAGGAATTGGCCGAGTACTCAGTGACGAACCAACTTCAACGCAACGCATCTCTACGCACAGGCGGGGCCCTGCACCCCAGCGTGGCACATATGTGAACACGCGCGATGTTAGCACTAAGCAGGCAGCCGCTATTACGAGTGAACCTAGTCATACGCAAACCGCTACTAACGTTACTTAGACCAATTACACCTAGAATGGAAACTAATACTTACAACTTACGTAGGCCGATCATATCGCAGAGAGATAATGTAAACCGGACACACACAATACCCGCAACCAGAAGAGACGAACCTACCAGAAGAGAGGACGTGGAGACCAATCGCTGTGAAATGCCGCATAGGCATGCCCGCGACTGGCATTTTCAGCCGACAGACACATTTCCAACAGTAGAAGCTTTTCGCAGAAGAACACAACGTAATAATGACGACCGTGATAGTCGAAACTGAACTTTTCCTCCTCGACCACCGACACATGTCGATCCCACCAGACAGTCTTTATACTCGCCCTACCTAGATTTTATAGATCAACTTGGAATGGAACATATATGACATTACCCCAAAAGGATTCCGAACTACCCGTGGGGACGTACACAACTACACCCTGAAGATTTTGGACCTCAAACCGTTTCGAACTCCGCTACCACCGCCACGTCGAAGACGACAGTAGTCGTCCTTACATCGACTAACAAATAATTACCCCGTCACAAAGCTTGAGCTCATTCCAACATACACCCAAAAGAATCGTCAAAAACGGCGAAGTGTGTAAAATTCTAGATGAATTACCTCATAACGCCAAAGTTAATTGCTGATATCAGCAGATCGAAGGAAAATACCGTTTATGTGCTACATTGTTTCATCGACTATTCGAAGGCGGTCGAAATTTTTCTATCAAAATGCACTCGATGGTCTAAATTATCAAACATGGCCCCACTCACCAAACAATTCAGCGTTACCCCATCGAATATAGTTCTATGGAACAAGGATACCAACTAGTCGTCACTTACCTTATCAATGAGGATCAAGCTCGACGAGAGATCGAAGATCTTAAATTGGGAGTTCAAGATGCTAAATCCATTGCCCGTCGAAATAAACAACAATTTCTGGATGACGTAAGCACCCAACTTCTTTGTCCCGCCGTGCCTCATCTTATGAGAACCATATTGCTACGAAAATTCGACCTACCAGCATTCAGAAATACGCTATATATTATATAATGGAGATGCCCTATTATTAGAAGCTGATCCTACCGATACACCGGTTCATCGGAGTGGGACCACAAGATTTTCGAGTGGGCCACCGCCCAAGGAATTGTAATAACGTGATGGGACGATTGTTACAAGAAATACGTACCTTTCACAGAGACGGAATTGTCTCCTGGCCAACAACTCTTATTCTCGGCGATGCTGCCGCCGCCATGCTACTAAAGCTCAATGAAAAGCATGATTACATTGTCCATAGCTGACCGGGTGCAACTATGGAATTTCTTATAAGTACTGCCACTTGTATAATTACCCCACAGACCGAAAGTGTCGTCACACTAGGCGGATATCTATCTGCCTTGCGGAAGAAAAAACAAACCCTTGGACTCTCCAAGTTCTACGGTGATTACGACGCTACATGTGTATTTTCGATAACCTGCTGCCGGATTTTGCCCTAGCTATTACGGCACTCAAACCATCTCATAGGAACACAGAACCAGACATGACCGCTTGGTCGACCGAATTTCAGAAGGCACACGCAGAAATTCATGACCCACTTCCATATGTTGCGAAAGTTGAAAATACCGTCATTCTCTACGGAACTTCAGTTGCTAGGAGCGTGGAACTATTCTAGTGATAAATCAGATGGTTTACAAGAACCAATAATTAACAAAATTTTCACTGGTCAACTGAATCAATGAATAAATAATCAACAGGGAGTAACCGGAATTCCGGTTCCGGCGAAAATCGTGTTCCGGTTGCTGTTCCGGCAAAAGGCAAAACCATACCGGAACCGGAATTCGGGTTTAAAAATTTTGTTTGAAATTTTCCACGTTTTTTGCTTCATCCTGTAATCCAAACATATGTAATATATTATACAATGATCAAGCTCCAATACAACTAAGCAAAAGAAAAGATTAAGTAACCAATTTGCCGTGTGAAACTTAAGTAGGGCACATAATTTGAGCAGGAATTTTTCATAATAACCTGCAGGAGTTTATTAAATCAAAGCCAGGTCGATGCTTGTAGCAGCTATTTTACACATCCAGAAGTCTGTGGGATACGTTTGAATTAAACCGGTCCAACTCGGTAACAGAGTATGGCTTACGCAGAAGTACTTAGGATATGCTTGGCTAACATAAATTACGTCAAGCACCCGCCAGTGCGCTTGTAAACTTGGTAAATCAGTCTAAATTGAAGTAAACTAACGTTATCTGCAACGCAGCTAGAAACTGCTTTCTTGGCAATGAACTGTATTTATTGAAACTGTGCGAGCAGCATCACAGTGTGTCTCACTTATAGCATTCTGATTAGAAAGTTATCATCATTATGATCTAACTGACGGGCACTGTTTGTCCAACGCTAGCCTAAACAGTGTCTCTGACCACTGATCAGAAAATTACCTTCTATATTTTCTGTTAGAATCATATAAACCAATAATTTTAAGTTTCCTACAGAAGAACATGCAGCAAACGTATGTGTAGTAAAGGGAGGCGACTGGAGACAGAGCGAAAGTGTGTATTCTACGCTCCAAGCTTTGTAAGCACATTCGATTTGACGCAGTATACGCATTGGTGTATAGTGGAAGACATTTTTTGCTCTGAATGTCCAAAAACTGTCATATTTGATCGATAAATAAACATTATTAGCTTCATCAGTCTCTTTAAAGTTTCAGAAAGGCAATAATACCATCGCAATATATTAAGTTTAATGTAAAAGTTATTTTAATGCATTTTAAATCCACTATACCTTCATTTCTTCCATCATCTGTTTTACTATATATAAATTTCGAAGACCAGGTTCCGGATCCGGTTTAAATGGACGGTTCCGGTTGCTGGTTCCGGTTCCGGTAAATTTCGGTTCCGGTTATACCCTGATAATCATATATAAATGAAATACGTTAAATTTGTCATGACTCGAAATAAAACTAAATGTATGGGTATAAAGAAAGCAATCCATTATGTAATATTCATTGTTGTAACATGTAACTATTAATAATAGTCTATTTATAATAGTCTATTATGCATATTACGGTATTGGTTGTATGTGCTTTGTCATGTATATATGTCATACCTTTATTATGCTTGTATATGTCTGCCTACTTCATATAGAGATACCCGTGTATCCTAAATCTGGTGCAAATTACGAAGGTCGCTGGGTATAGTAATTATAGCTAAAGTAAGAAACACAAAACTTAACTAGTTCTCTGGTTTAAGCCGAAAAATTAGTGAGATGTTCCCAGTACTTTTAAACGTCTTTGACTCTTCGAAAGGGTTTTTAATTCCCGACACCCGCGAAGTCTCCGTTACTCCAGTACGTCCCAAACCACCCTGGATGGTGTCTTCACCAAATTTCCTCTAAAATAATACTTGTAAAAGATTGTTTAAGCCCAAAATTTCTTTATCAGTATCTATAGTAAACTTGATAATTTAAGTTTCTATCCCCTCAAATTGTCGAAATGACCATTTACGTTGTTGCAACAATATCGCCTTCATCGTCAACGTCCGTATCATCAGCATCGCCATTTGCATTGCTGATTTTTTACTGGTTCATTCAGGGTACCATATTTTAAAACCCCAAAGAGGGAAGTGACAAGGCTTCCCAAACTGTGACCAAAACGCACAGTAAGAAAACGCAGAGGAAAGTATCTTCACAAAATGAAAGCACACCATCACAAAAAGGCCTACCCCATCGAACCACATTGGTAAAATCCAAAATGGAACCCCGGAACCGGTTTCTCATGGTATAAATAACCTGAAGAAGGGCATTGAAAATACCCCAAAAATGAGGCAAATTACCAAAATTTTAAGATTTTAAGCTTATGGATGCTTAAAGTAAGCTCAAGTATCATTATCAGCAAGCGTTTGCCGATTTGACGCAGTGTACGCATTGGTGTATAGTGGAAGACATTTTTTGCTCTGAGTGTCCAAAAACCGACATATTTGATCGATAAATAAACATTATTAGCTTCCTCAGTCTCTTTAAAGTTTCAGAAAGGCAATAATACCATCGCAATACATTAAGTTTAATGTAAAAGTTATTTTTTAATGCATTTTAAATCCACTATGCCTACATTTCTTCCATGATCTGTTTTACTATATATAAATCTCGAAGACCAGGTTCCGGATCCGGTTTAAATGGACGGTTCCGGTTGCTGGTTCCGGTTCCGGTAAATTTCGGTTCCGGTTATACCCTGACAATCAGATAAATAAAATACGTTAAATTTGTCATGACTCGAAATAAAACTAAATGTATGGGTATAAAGAAAGCAATCCATTATGTAATATTCATTGTTGTAACATGTAACTATTATGCTTATTACGGTATTGGTTGTATGTGCATTGTAATGTATATAATATGTCATACCTTTATTATGCTTGTATATGTCTGCCTACTTCATATAGAGATACCCGTGTATCCTAAATCTGGTGCAAATTCCGAAGGTCGCCGGGATATAGTAATTATAGCGAAAGTAAGAAACAAAACTTAACTAGTTCTCTGGTTTAAGCCGAGAAATTAGTGAGATGTTCCCAGTACTTTTAAACGTCTTTGACTCTTCGAAAGGGTTTTTAATTCCTGACACCCGCGAAGTCTCCGTTACTCCAGTACGTCCCAAACCACCCTGGATGGTGTCTTCACCAAATTTCCTCTAAAATAATACTTGTAAAAGATTTTTAAGCTTATGGATGCTTAAACTAAGCTCAAGTATCATTATCAGCAAGCGTTTTAAACTTAATAAATCAACCATTAAAATAAAACCATTAAATCACCACCTTTCTAGGAAACTGAGGACTAGTCATAATGATACTTGCCTCAATATTAGTGATTGTGATGTATTCCGGTGACTTGTTAAGGATCGGCAGCATCACTTTTTAGATCAGCATCTCTTTTTAGAAGGATCGAGGTAGCACGATCCTGTATTAAACCACAAAGAATAATCTCAAAACAACAGGTAAAAAGTTCAATCTCCCCATAAAATTTAAGGAAAGGTCAGAAGAGTTTTGGGCATTTTTCCGCAAACTTTGGACATTTTCTCGCAAATTTGGTGACCAACTTAGGAAAACCCTAAACTTCGTAACACAAAAATGAATCTAAAATGCAGTAAATCAACAGTTGTAATATTAATAATATCTAACCTTACGATTTTAACATGCCAGCGGTCACAAATGAAACTCCGTGAACCGCTGGTCGAAAATATTTTTATATAAACACCCAAGGAAAATTTAATTTTCAGATTGCACCACAATTTACAATTTTTAATAATATTATTTTTTTATTTAATAATTCTCTCAGGGGCCTTGTGTGCCTGGTGTCCCAACAGGTACGCAGGGTCTCAAAGTTTTGAAGAGCTCATGACTCTAGTGAGCCTATTCTTGCCAGGGAAAATAATGGCATAACTCCCCATAAACAAGAAATAACCTTAATGTTACCCAAATAACTTAGTTTAGTAAGAGTTGAACATCCAGATTGGACCGAAATGGACGCAAAATACACCTTGATGAATGTTTTTCCCGCATTCAGTCATGCGATAAAAGTTTGTAATCAACGGTTTTTCTTGCGCAAGTTTAGACCATGTGTCTACCTCCCCGTATGAATTAGCCGATTGCACGAGACCCTATCGCCGCCCCACTCATAGTCATTATGCATCGCAGACCATGAATCGCTATGCATGACACCCTCGCTATATATACATGTATGTTTACTGGTACCACGGTTTGCACCGTCAACGGTTCCATGATTAAAGTGTATCGGTATCAATATTGTATTATGGTTGCATGATTAACGTATTAATATTATTGTTGTCGCGCATCGTATAATGTTATTTGTTCTTGCCATAAAAGCACCCATTTGAATACCTGATTTGTACCGTGTTATGACCATACTGATTGTCGTAGACCTGATTTATATAATTGTACTACTATTATTGTACCGTTCATTGCATTCAATTCATAACATTGTTAATATATATAACCGCATTACCTTGATCGTGTAGATTTATTTGTACCCATATTGTTTGCAGTAGCCATGAAGGCACACAACGGTTTGTAATCTGATTATCCCGTTGATTTTACCTTATAGATATCCCACTTTTGATGATCGTTGTACAAATTGTGAACTTGCTGTTGGTCGATCGGCTTCGGGTAGGGTGCCCTGCCGGTTCCGATCCGCCATTAACGGTATATATATATTTATGTGCATTGTTCGTGATTAGGTCGATTTTGAATTAATATTGTTGAATTTTTTACATATATATGTTTTATGCTTATTGTATATACGATAGTTCGGGTTTGGCGAGGCACTTAAGGATTCCGTGCAATTCCCGACCTGCGAATCATCAGAACGGTACGACTCTTGAATTAACCCAAAATTGTAGGAAACTGGCATGACGCCGTGCGATAAGACTAGGGACAATATAGCCAGACTTAGATGGTAAAATTGGTTGTGAGGGGAACCCATAAAGGCACGTAACTGTATGTAATCTGATTATACCGTTGATGTTACCTTATTGATATCTCACTATTGATGATCGTTGTTAAATAAATTGTAAACTTGCTGTTGGTCAATTGGATTGGGTAGGGTAACTTCCTGGTGCCGATCCGCCATTTACGGTATATATATTTATGTACATTGTTCGTGATTAGATCGATTTTAAATTGGTATTGTTGAATTTTTACATATATATGTTATATGGTTATTGCATATACGATAGTTCGGGTTTGGCGAGGCACTTAAGGATTCCTTGCAATTCCCGACCCCCGAATCATCAGAACTGTACGACTCCCGAACTAACCCAAAATTGTCGGAAACTGGCATGACCCTGCGCGTAGGATTAGGGAAAATTTAGCCAGACTTAGATGGAAAGATTGGTCGTGAGGACCACAAAAAATTATGCGGAAGTTCGCCTTGTAGCGGAGAGCAAATAAGCGAAAAATCTAAAAAGTTTTAGTATAACACAAAATATCACCCAGTGTTCAATATTACTATTGACACTGCAAAACATTATTAAAATAAAATGTGTTTCAAAATGTCACTTCCGAATACTCAGGGTTCTTGCGGTTCCGGCCCATAACTCCGGAACCGTTGAGAAATCGTCGGAGGGGGCATATCTAGCTGCATATAGGTGTTATTGGTATCATTTCATTGAGCACTTCATCCTCTAAGCAAATGCACATCGAGAGTTCCTAAATACGCAAAAAGTGGCCATACCATCGGTACAATTATAGCTACATGGGTGATCTTCTCGGTCAAACTGGCTAAACCAGGTTTTAAGGGTTCTTTTCGAATTGCAGAGTGTTGGAGCCAGACCGTCAGAGGTTGACGGCCGGCTTTGAATATCTTTCGTCTTAAACAATCTTCGCCTCGTGCTTTCTTAATTTAAATCTTGGAGATGGCTGAGCTAATTTCATGAGTGGAAGGTGGCTGTTCTATATCCAATGTGTAAAAACCTTAAAGTCCAGTTTATCTTTACGGATAGGGTGTTGATGTGGTTCTGCGTTCAGGTAATACGCGAAGGTGTTCTGCCAGCGTTCGGTATTATCTACGAATTCGCTGAGCTGTCTCCCGTCTTTATGTACGATGACGTCACTAACTACGTTATATTTTTTGCTAACATTTTGACGGTGCCAAAAAATTTGGTATAATCACCGACAGTTTAAGTTTTGTTAGGACCATCGGCAAAAGCCATCTACTTTTTGTTTTGTTTGGTACTAAGGCTCTAGGATTTTTGAGACTAGATCTTTGTACGTGCTAATCTGAATTGCACATCATACGCGCAACTGACATCGTTTCGTTAGTCACTCAACATGTTTTTTCTTTGGTTGAACCTCTGTTTGTTTTTCTTTTAACTATGTATCCGGATAGTTCTGCCCACATATCGTTAAGATCATCATTATTTTCGTAACGCTCGTAGTTATCATTCCTGGTCCTCAGGGTACATTTGACAACAACTGCTTCACGGCTGTCCAACTCGATCGTTGAAGGCACTAATTCAACTACAATATCTCCTTTCGGATAGGAAAAGACGGTTCGGACAGGAACGACTATTACAACACCAGTATTGTTTAAAAAATGACAGTTACGACCTTATCCCATGGAACCGACGAAATGCTAGAGATTCATAGGTCAAAATTATCAGATTTCTGCGTACCCGTGTCCTTTTTTCGTAAACTGAGTGGCAAGAGCGTCGAGTAATCTTGCAGGGGTAGTCAGAAGCGGGCCCAAAGTGGCTAAAATTTGAATAATGAAATTACCCCTCGATTTGTTTTATCTAGGATAGGGAATAGCGGTATGGCACTTCGACTTGTGAGCTGGTGACAGTCTCAATTTCCTGGAGGACCTTTATGGTCATACCACGTAGGTGACGCGTCCAGCCAATCGGGGGCGGGTTGTGAACACATCCTGTGAAGCAGTCCTGCTGTGTGCTAAACTCTATAACGTCTCGGGTCGGCTGGAGGAGAATAATGAAAATAATTGGGTTCATCTTAGAGGTTATGAGGGCCGGGATCGTATGGTCACTGCGTTTGGAAATTATGTGCGTAGTGCAGCAGCGTACCGTTATTACACTTAAAATAATATTTTAAACAGTATGATGGTCCAAGCATTCAAAGAAACATTATGTAAGTTTATTTTTCTATACGTAGGGTAAAACCAACAGCAATCAGATATTTAAACGCCAGACAAACAGATTACATCACAGTGTCCACTATCACCCCGTTTCGATCTCGCTTTCGAGATACTGGTGCTGTATGGAATATCGTCGTGGTGTACCCGTTTAATGATTTTAACAATTTGATTGCAACGGTAATATTCATGGTGCTTGTGAGTAATCGAGCATGCAAAATAAGTTTTGCATGTACTAATGACACCTATTTAATTCTGGAATCTCCAATCGATGAACATCTTACTAATGGCATTTTATGGAAGCAACACTTGGTTCAACCGGCAGGCTTAGAAATCTAAAAGTTGTTAAAATTAAGTATTTGCAATGCAATTAGCTAATATGGATCGATGCATGATCAAAGCAATAACGTCTCTGAATGAGGTTCAAAGCCAGTGTTAAGATTTTTACATAATTTATGATTTTAGCCTTGGATTAGTTCAGTCGAAATTAACCAATTTTTGAGCCAACTGAGGTGTGTTTTACCGCTGAAGCGAATAAATATAGCACTGGGCATGAACCACAGGAGCCTACATTTTTGCCAGGAACAGCTGTTCGGAGCCAGTGAGAACACCAAAATGACCTACCCCAAGCTGAAGAGCCCAGTAATAGTATTAATGTAAAATTAAGGTTACACCTGAATGTTAGCAAAGGTATTTAACTTGATTTTCCAGTTTTATTTGATGATTGTCGGGCATGGGTCTCCAAATTGAGGGGAGGATGTCGTCTGCTGGTATTTTTCAGTGCCTTCCTCTGACAAAAACTGTTTGTTCTTTTTATGCATCCTGACAAAATTTTTGTTTCTCCTGGAAACACACTCCCAGAGCATAACAACTTGACTGAAGCTTTACATTCGTAATTGAAATTAAAAATTTGACTAATTTAAGTTAACATTAGCTGAGAGATTTTCAATATAAAATACTTTGGAGCGAATCTGGGACCATTTTTTAATTTTAACGTTTCTCGTTAAACACACTGATTTTTTTAAATTTTTAGGTTTCAAAGCTCACCGTGATTTAACCAGAGCATTGAGTTCATGCTCTTGGGTAAGATTCTGCGCCCCTGATACCGAATCATGTGCACTGTGCCCCTTCACAAAATTTTCTGCGAGTTTTGAAGCCGGATCTGGCATCACTGTGCTTCGTCATAACCACAAAAAACAGCTTAACTATTTAAAATGAAGTCTAGTGTACAATTTATTTATCGCCGTATTTGCCCATAATAATTATTGTTCATGCGTTGTATTTGGATTGTTATGGAAAATTAATTTTTAAAAATCCTTTGAAATCCAGAGCTAGCTGACGGTTTTAATTAATTTTGTCATATTTCAATTCATGTTAGCTGACAAATTTTTACATTTCGTAAATTTTAAATTCAGCAATCAGGAGGTATTTGTTTAGGTATGTGCACTTCGATTTCCACAAAGAGGTCCATGCGTTAAACTTTGATCGGTTGAATAACCTCGTTGATCAGCTCCTACCTGATCTAGAACATTTCGGGTAATGTCTGATAAAGAAAAAGTTTATTATTTATTCATATTTTAATTACTGTTGTTGGTTTTTTGTATTTAGGTCGTAGTAAGCATTATGGTGAAATTTCGTGGAACTAAACTTTCGAAAACAACTTGCTTTAATGCATGAGTATTATTCACTATATTTTTTGACGCCATCATTAACAATCTAAGTAATGTAGCGTAATCATTATAACTATGCACAGTCATATCACGTTTCCATGTTTTGTGGAAATGAAATCTTTTTAAAACATTTATTCTATGGTATTCTACTTAAAATTTTTTAAAGCAGCTATAGACAAGATGAGTGACCGTGGCTGGGAATTTTTTACTTTAAATTTCAGTACCGATATCTTTATTGGATTTGTATCTCCGGGAGCTGAGGATGTTTGGATTTCGGCCAAGATCTGTTCACGTTTTTCTATTCCATCTTCTGTGATTGCACTGTGGAAGGAAATAAAAAAACCATCTTTTACTAAATACAAGTACACATATAAGAGTAAATTTAGCAATGGGCTCAGGTGATCGCAGTGCATGGCTGTATCTTTATCTAAAGTTTAATTTCGACCCCCCCCGGTTTAGACTTGTACTCTAGAACAGGGGTTGAAGTCTTTTTTTCTGTTAGGTCAAAGTTCGCATTGCGTTAGCATAACCGGTAACTTGGGAACAGGTGTACAGATTTTGGCTGAAATCACAACGCGTGTACATACTGGCTCCGCGACGGGAACGGTGCGAGTATGGCTAATCTACATTCAGTTACGGGACTCGCCAGTATCGCTGTCGATCGCTCTCTTGACTCGCTAAAAATAGTTATTCAGTACTCGTCAGAAATGACTGTCGCTTTTTAAGCGAGCTAACATAAAGCGATACAGCTACTAAAGTCGAAATTATTTTCAATATTAATATTTTCATTTTCATGCAAATATAATACATGTATATAATGTATACATTATTTTATTACTTCTCAATGTGCTGTTCAGTTTTGCACATAATGTATGTTTGTAGATTGGCAACATCAGCAACAATAACTAGAATAATATCAACTTCGGCAAGAATAATAATAATTAATACTTGCTTTATTTTATACTATAGTATATACAGTATCTACATACCTAGCATATTAAACAGTACCGGGATTGGGGATCCAAAAATATGCGTGAACTATGTAATGTAGTTATTCGAAATTTATTTGTTCAAAATTGAACAGCGCGCACTGCGAGCATCGAGAGTGCAGCGGTCATTTATGGCGAGTACTGTCAGCAGAATAAAATTTTATCAATTTTAACACTTCCAACGACGAAGTTTTAAGCGAACCAATCGTTCGCTTGAAATAAATAGCGAGCATATACTGTATATACTGAGTTTTGCTGCTGCAGACTGATTTTACCGAGCCCCTCTACCAGGATGTTTTGGCCTTCGTTAAGTATTCTGTATGGAGCAATGACCTGCTAGTTCACGTATAGTTATTTAGTTTTATGCAGCTTTCTTACACTGATCCTGTATTCAGATATTTTGCCGCTCGAGACGACGGCTATGCTTATAAACTACAAACCGGTGTATTTCGTACTAACTGCATTGACTGCCTTGATCGCACGAACGTTGTCCAAAGCTTGGTCGCAAAACGATCGTTAGAAGCTCAGCTTCATGTAAGATTATCACAGTGTAATAAGAACCAATACCAAAAATTGAGTTAAATTGAAATGACCATATTTTGATAAATTTTCACACTCAACGCTTAGTAAATGCGGCATGTGATATGTATATGTATTTGAGCCATACGCTGAGATGAGCTAATGCAACTTTTATCTCAAAATTCCTAATTGGCTATCAAGTGAAATTTGTTTATTGAGAAAACGGTCGGCATTCAGTTATCTGTGAGAACAAAAACATTAGATTTTAACCGCAACTGTACCTAAAGGTGCTTTACCAGCTCAGTTTTGAAATTCTTCAACCGTTGAGGGTTTTTATTTTAGCTAAAATGCATCTGATATTTTATGGAATTGACTTCAAGTTATAAACTGCCATATATTAAATAATACGACGTACATAGAACACTGAGTTTTTCGTAACTCAAAAATGCAAGAAGAATAGTATAATATACGTTGCGGAGTGAGTATACCACTGCTGTTTACATTTTACTCTGCTGTTATTAGTACGTGCTCGTTGAAATTTTTCACGTGTACTCAGTTGCATTGGGTGTATCTTCAGTAATCCGACAGTCTATCGGAGAAACAAACATTTGGAACCTCCGTACATCACGTTTATTTATTGAAACGCTATAATTTTGTGCTAAACATCAGTGTTTCATGATTTAATAACACAAATTACTGACCAACATAATTATATTAACATTTTTCCAGCATCTGCAAGTTTTGTCCAACGACGAAAACTTGGCTTCTCATTCGGATTTCGAATTCGTATTCAAAAATTGTGAGCTATTACAGTTTCTGAATCTGAATAATAATAATATTCTAGACTCTTTGTTGAGATCATTGGGCTTCTATTATGTTAACAATTTAACAACAGAAAAGCAGTCATTTCAATGCATATTACAGTCCGTTCACAGTGTATTAACCAATGTGCGTCTTTAGGCAAGAAATTTAAAACTGAACAACAGAGTTGCATTGCGGTCTCTGCGTTAACCAAGCTTCATATCGCTTCATTAGAATTATTAAATTTATTATACCTACAGTCAGTCACGGCTAGACATAATCCACGAGTAAACTTAAGGCAACCATCCTATTTTGTAATTTTGCACAATAATTGTTACGGAACGCTTTTTAGTCAATTGAAATTCGGTGCAAAACTGTTCGCGAACACCCATTTTTCGATTGAAATCTAGACATTTTGTGTTCGCGAAAATTCAAGTAAACTTACCCAGGTTTGTGAAAACGAAACTTTGTCGAATTTGAATTCATTAACTAAGGAGTTTAACTATACGATCGATTTGCTTGGACGTCACTTTTGGATTATATTTGTTCCCGAACACTGAATAATCCAAACTTAAACGATTAGGCATTAGGGAACCGATTTTTTTGCAAATTGAAAACGCCGAAATTTTGTTCGAACACAAGGTATAATTTCTTACAGTTGGATTTGATTTTGCCAATTTTCGGTTAACAAAAAACCGAACAAAATGTACCCTTTTTTCGCAGCGAGAGTTTGCGATTCGATATCCCTTATTATAAAATAGGATGGTTGGTGGGTCACCCTAAGTTTACTCACGCATATGTGCAAAATACTCGATCGAAACTTCGGCGACTAAACGAAATTTCGATCGATTGTATTTCGATTTCTGTCGTTTTGTGTTGCGCATATTTTGCGGGGTTGCAGCGTTCAATGGGTAACCGTAATCGCTATTTGCTTGAATCAGAACTCTATAATTTAACCGTAACCGAAACCCGGTATTATAAATGCATATTCTAAAATAAAATTAACTGAATAAGCTTTTGTCTAGTGTTGATGAACGTTGTTCTCATAGGGTTACTTAGCTTTTCTACTTGTCGGTTTCATTGTTTTAACCGTACATACTGTATATCGGAACCCCTTGGAAGCGCTTCATGGGGTCAAAATTTCTAAATTGTCGCAATAAAAATAATTGTAAAATTTCGGTAGTGTATTTTTAATTTAGTCCCTGCCAGAAATGACTGCTAAGCTGCTCAAATGTATTGCTCAGTAGCTGTGCGAACAGTGTTCGATAGTATGTGTTCATGATCAAGTGTATAAATGAAAAATATTCAAAATAAGTGTTAATGTACTGAAAATGTTAATGTTATTCCAGCCAAACCTGTTCTAAATGCATTCGAAAAAGGTTTACTGTTTGAAATTTGTCCGGAAGTATTCTCGGTATTCGCAGTATTCAGCTTGTGCATTCGAACCCACATTTTGGCAGGGACAGTAGAATATTACAATGGGTTTAAAGGTTTTCGTGGTGGCCGGATGCAATGAAAACAATAGCATTAATATAGTACTCAACCAATACGGCAAGAGCTAAGGCTCTACCGGGATAAAAAATATGCATCAGATACAACTTTTCATGAACTTGTGATGTATGAATTTCAAAAGGTTGTGCTTACTTTTGGTCAGTGAAAGATCAAATAATGGGTCTTATATTGTTTTGATCCCGGCTTCCCCCAAATTAAGGATGTGTTGCTTGCGCAGGAGCTTAAATTCATTTCCAGGAAAATTTTCCTTCACTATATTTTGACGACCCAGAAATCCTATTTGTTGCAAAAATTACAATTCAAAAACATTTCTTGACACTCCCCTTGAACCATTTACGATCCCACAGGTTTTTCACAATATTATAAGGAGACGCCACTGATATGTTTCTTTTAAGAGTGACTAATAAAATCGATTTCCTGGTCTCCATAAGCAGTAAAAATGTACTGTTCTTGTATTATTGCCTTTCTATCCCTTTGTAGGATACCAATCTGCAATCTTTCAGTATGCAATGAATTTAGATAGCTACGGTCGTCGCATTCCATTTTTCCCCACCACGAAATTATTAGCGTTAAAGTTAAAAATTCTCAGGGATGTGAAATATTAGGAATTGCGTTATGCATAAGTAGACTTGGTGACTCCACCAACCTTCCTATTTTGCAGTAAACTTTTTTCAAGTCGCGAACCATTGTTACAGAAAATTTCCGTCGGTTTTTCGCTAACCAAAAATTGGCAGAATCATATCCAAGTTCCAGAAACTACAGCTTGTGCTTTGAACAGAATTTTGGCGATTTCCGATTTTCAGAGATTTGGTTCCCTGTTGCATTTCCAATTTGCAATTATATTATTCAGTGTTCGCGAACAAATTTAATGCAAAAATGGCGTCCCAATCAAATCGATCCTATAGTTAAGCTCTTGATGTTCGCGAACAAAACCCGCTTAATTCAAATTCATCAAATTTTAGTTCTCTAAAATTTCTACAATTTAATCGTATTTTCGTAAAATGGTCCGATTTTGATCGCAGAACAGTGTGTTCGAAGACAGTTTTCGCCAAATTTCAATTGAACAAAGAGAAATCCGCAACAATTTTTATGTGATATTACAAAAAATGTTGGTTGGTGGGCTCATCTTAATAAAGCAAAATTAATGGACTCACACATTACAAAATTAATGGACTCACACATTAATAAAGCAAAATAGTATTATTTTGCGGTATCATGAGTAGATGATAATTAGCTGATGAAGACGGACTTTTAACAGCTGTTGTTCACAGAACATTGAGTAGGAAATCTTGGCCTGTACCTTAAGTAACGTATTGCTAACAAGCTTCGAACTATCGTGGGTATTCTTTTAAAATTGTAAATACGATGGTGCTTGATTTTATAGCATTGTTGTCTGCTTCTCGGTAGAGTCAGAATTTGTGGGGGAAACATGATTCGGGCCAGCCAACACGCCATGGAACTGTGGGGGCTCTTTTTAAATGGGTCTGCCCTCGGTTAAACCGGGCACCCTAAATTTGTAGGTGGCGTATATAATACAGAATTGCCCTTCAAAGGTAGTATTTTTTTATGATTTTGGGCCACATGTTTGTCATCAGTTGTAAGCCGTGGATATTCAATTTGCCGTTATTGCATTTTACAGTTTTGGAAACAGGGTTTTTAAATTTAAATAAATGAACTGTAAATTATTATTTAACTATTTTACTAGTAGTCGAACTACATGATAGTGGTAGTACCAAAACAGCGAGGCAACAACAACAATTTGAAACAGCATCACCAGACTGATGATTTTGTCGTTTCAACGCATTTAATTTCGTAATGTTGCGAGCGCGCGCACCATACTGGGTTCTGATTTCGCCGTAATTTCTTCAAAGAATTGTGGTGTGGGCAAAGTACCGGGGCCATCGAAAATTTATGGAGGGAAGGCACGATCCGGGGGTGACCTCGCCGTGAATCAGGTGTGGGCCGACTATATGGGGATTGGGCGTGCTCCACCACACACTAGCGAGATGCTACGTTGTCGACGAGTCGGATTTAGGATTGCACATGACGGGTAAAACTACCAAACATTTTTGTTATTACTTTGTATGTTTCGGTGGCCCCTGTAGTGAATAAGACTTGGTTATATTCGTTAGCTGTTGAACGTGCTGAAGAGGTGTGTATTTCTAAAATTTCTATTCACAAAATTTAAAGCTTGCTAACGTATGGTTAATGGTTTTCTCGTTTTTAAATTATATATCATTCCGTTTTCTTATTTTTAAAGCCTGGACGCCAAATCGCTGCATAGATTATTCCTCCACGATATATTACTAGTAATATTACCATGTGTTAGTGTTTTCGTATATTCATAGTTACAGTTTTTGCCAGAAATGACTGCTGTTAGTTAGAGAGTGTTGTTCTATCATATACTTCAAAAACTGTTCCACATAAAATTGTACGTGTAAATGAAAAAATTATTTTAAATAAAAAGAAATTACTGTTAATATAATAAAAATGTTGATGTTTTTCGAAACGTGTTTGAAGTTCGTTTGAAATGCTTTCGAAAAATTTTGTTGCACGAATTTGAGAGATGTACGGTGTTTGCTCGTAATGTTCTTCCGATAACCCACAGTCATTTCTGGCAGGTACTGTATGTACTTACGGGTCTTCAGTAATGTTGTTCATAACTTTATTATCAAATTTTCTGATAAAGCAACAGCTATATACTAAGATTGCATGTGAAAACCTTACAGTGATGCTGCGAATGGATCAATAGTAATTTGTACTAATAGCATGTGAACGTGTGTACAGGAGGGTTTATAGCCAAAACATCCAGAAAGAAGGAAATAGTAGTTCTTTATCTTCATCAAATTTTGAGACACCATTTTACATATTTTATTTTACTTGTTTTATTTAAATTCACCAAACTCGTATTCTAGATTTCCCTTTCTAAGGATTTGTCGATCTCACAGAATGCAGCAGAACGTACATATTTTACAGAGGCGGGATCTGGAAAGCATTACTAAGTAATGGTCGGTGATGGTTATGATAGTGGATAATTCTTATTTTAGTATGGGCTGATAACGGTGATCTTTGTAGTATTCAATATGCTGGAACCGGTGCTTTGAAAGTTGATTTCACAAGGTACAGTGCTTTCTTCAGTGTCACGCACTGCAGGTGCAGTGCCCGTTTTATGCAAAACGTTCATTGTAGTAATATTGTGTTTTATCTATTTATACTCTATCTTTATAGATTAAAGAAGCTATAGTCGGTGACAGAAATAAGCGCACACAAAACGAATACAACAACGTTCGTTGATAGACGAACGGTAGAACGTTGGTTTGCGTAAATATTCGTTCATAAACGAACGCAAAAAATTCGTTCTAAAATTAATTTTGTTTACGTTCTTTTGTAAGAGAATGTTCCAACATTCCTTTGAGTTTACGTTCGTTTCCGTTTCGCTTTCGTTTTTAACTAAATGCTTCGCAGAGACCTTTGAATTTCCACTATTTAAGAAAATCTTGGCGTTATGTAAGGGCGTATACGCGAAAACAATTTTGGTGAAGGAGGCGGTGGCATAAAAATCTAGGGGTTGTGCACGTGACATAGTACATCTTGCAATCGTTGTACGATTCTGCGCATGCAGGTGACCATGAATTTATATATTCATGCACGAATAAGTTGCTATATTTCTGGGGGATCGACCTCTCATATCCTTACACCAGGCATTTATATACATTTCTATACATAATTTATCAGCAAGGAAAATTTTTTGTGGGACGCCAGACCTATTTCTAAATATAGATATATGATTGACCAACTTGCCGTATTTCTCGGGAGGATGCAACCGCCCTTCCGTGCGCCCCGGTGTTTGCGACTACGGCGTTATTGTGCGACACTACATTAAAACAATGAATGAGTCAGGGTTTTTACAAAGTTTAATGTCAACCATGCACAAAATTATGAGCTAATGCATTGATTACGCAGTGTCATCGCTGTTGTTTTTCTTCAGTTCAGCATCAAAAACATCGGATATTTCATAAACGCGGAAAACACATTTATTGTGTAACAGATCCATTCTAGACCGTTACGGGATAGACTAATCCTCACCACATTGTAATGGGCAACATTTTCGAACCTCTAGCTTATGCCCGCTACAGAAATTAACACTAAAATCAACGATTTTGAACAAAATTCAAAGACCTTTTCCGTGAACGAGGATGCGTGCGTATATGACCAAGCTGTAACCATGAGTGTTGCGCTGTTCATATATATTGTACCTGTATGATCAGTTATAATTCTATGAATTGTATGATCCCAATTTTATCCCTACGATGCATAATTTGCCATTGTTCTAATTGTACAATTTGCTGTTATATACCTGTATATCTCATCACACGGATCATCGTTACCACAGTTGCGTGCCTTATTGTACCATTCGACGGCTGAACGGCAAAAGGGCATAACTAACATTTTAGTCGAAAATGAGTTAAGGGCATAACTAACACAATTCGATGACGGCGCATATCGTGGTCAGCTCCGGTTTACTCTACGTGTTTGTGTTAAACAGGATAGAAAAGGGTTTCAGTTATTCCCTTTTGCATTTTAGTGAACACTTGCAGAGCAACGGGGCATCACTGACGTCTCTTGCAAGTAGTTACCTTTTCAATGTTTATGACATTGAAAAGCAAAAAGGACATAATTGCAGGAATTTGTAAGTTATGTCCTTTCGCACGATTTATGCACTTAGTTAATGTATTGGTGAAAACGGCATAACTAACTGGCCCGAAAGTAGCCGTGCGCTCAGTAATGCGTTGATACGTCCACAAGGCTCATAATTTATGGTTTCGTGGTTTAGTACATTATCCTCTAAGAATATTGTGTTTTATTTTTTCCTTAAACATCACTCTTGTTCTTTAAAGTGTAATTATAGTAATAGCATGTTTTTCGAAATACACGAGTACGTCTGGGCTAAATTTCGGCCGGGCGGGGAATATTGGCCCTCATTAATATGTGATAGTAAAATAGTGATTACTAAACCGCGGCGTAATAGTGATAAATATGTATATTGGTTCGGCGATTGGAAATATTCCTGGTTAGCACCTCAATACATCATCCCTTTCAACACCCCACGGCTACTTGATCTGCTAAAGCGATACTTTGCTAAAAAGCGGTCTCGACGTGCCGTGGAAGACACGCTGTCATACGCTTCCGATGCCGATGGCTTTGACCTTGGCGTCATCGACGCTGTCGCTCGTGTTTCGGGAGGCGAGTGGGGGTACACCGAAGATGTCACATCAACATTGTTACGCTTAATCGAGACAGCTCAATAAAGTATGGGTAAGCCCCAAATTGGTTGCATTTTCATTATATGAATGACTGTGATTGGTTATTTTTATAAATGATTATAGACTTATTAATCTTATAGAGTGACTTGTTAAAATTGGCATAACTGATCGAGCTTAGGTAGTGCAATTGGGCTTTTAGCGGTCTTCCAGTGTGAAATTGTTTCGTCCGCATGCTTTTGGCCGAGTAGGTGACGTCTTGTTACAAAGTTCCGTTAGTTATTCATTTGTAAACTGTTCTGAGAATACAGTTTATATATCATAGCTGCCTTCTTATTTTGTGGAAGAATTTGACTTAAACAAAAACCATTGAAGATCGTCATAACATTGTTGCCGGATTTGTTGCGACACACTTATTGGTAAATGGGCTATGACACATATAGACACTTGCTAGACCTAGGCTAATTTGTACTTGCTATATATATTTAATAAAACTCGAATGTTTCCCGCAATTTTTGGTGACTGCAATGTTTTAGTAAGAAAAGATGCATAAAATTTGTAACATGTCATGGTCTTAATTTTAAAGTAGAATGTTACCGGGACCACGTAAAACATTTTGCCTGGATTACGAGCTTTCAAACACTATGTGTGTACTTTTGAAACTTTTGTATTTTTTACATATCTACAGACCTGGATGTGACTGAAGGGGACAGCGAATCAGAAATTACGGATTGCTTCTGCAGCATGTTTGACCAAGACGACGGCGATTATAATGATTCTTCGACAGTTGATAGCGATGACAGCGAGGTAAAAATATAATAAAAGTAAAATAAAGAGAGGAAAAATAATAAAATTATGAAATAACCACTGTTGTTGAATAATTGAAATCATGTCCATGGTGGGTAAGATGCATACAGTTAATGATTAAGATACATTTTGGTACGTGAATTGTTGATGTTGATGAAATGTTTAAATGGAAAAGTTACATCTCTTAAACGCCAAATACTAATTGATTGTTCCAGGCCAGTGTCTCGGCGTCGGAAGCTGAAAACCCGTCAGTTGACGCTGTCAGCGCTGCCGTTGCGATACTGCATGCGCATTCGATTACCGACGTCTTAGCGGCGGGCAACACCAGCAGCACCAACGCCGACGTCTTAGCGGCGGGCAACGCCGGCACCAGCAGCACCAACGCCGACGTCTTCGCCACCTGCATTTCTATAACCGACGGTGTTCGTGGCGGCCGTCTTGTCTGCTATAGTGACAGTGACATTGGCAGTGACCATAACATTGATGCATCCATCGACAGCAGTGCGGCAGCACATATTGATGATATCATCAACACAGTTACTTTGATGGCCAGGAGGTCAAACGAGGGCGAGGTCCCCCTTACCAGAAAATGTCGAAGTGTACGACACAATGAACGCTTTTATACAAAGAGCATGCGCACAGCAGGCGCTGAATATGTTACCAACATAGGAGCGGTGGTACCCGCTAAGAAATTTTCTGATACGTCTTGCAAGTGTCGCGGCCGGAATATGAAGTGTGGCGAAATTTCGGATAAACAACGTCGAGCTGTATTCAATAGGTTTTACAAGTTGCAGCGCCAGGAACAGCAAGCCTACATAATGCAACATACCGAGACTGTTCGTCCCAAACGTCCTGCTAAGTAAACACGACAGATTCAACGAAAGTGCCAGATCGTGCATTACCTGACCGTGGATGGTGAGAGGTTTCAGGTGTGCCAAGCGGTTTTCCTCAGCTATTGGACGCAAACGGGTGCAGTGCCTTATAGACCGACCCTAGTTTACCGTCGATCAACTTCCTCCCGAGCGCCGGAGAAAACCTCTGCCCGCAAACAAGTATGCCGCCGAGAAAATTGACGGCGTCCGTCAATTTCTAGATGACATTCCCGTTATGGAAAGTCATTACGGCCGGTCAGATTCCTCTCGCAAATATCTACAACCGGGGCTGAACGTCCCAATTCTTTTTGATCGGTACAAAACACTAACTAAAATGATGGAGTGCAGTTTCGAACATTTGCCGATATTTGGTCCAGTGAGTACAACTATTTCTTTAAGCGTCCGCTGAAAGATGTCTGCGATCATAGCCATGGTTTTGATCTTCTTTTGCCTGAGCAGAAGCAGCTAAAACAATGCGAACACGATTGTGACTTGCGCCTGGCAAAGCAGGCGTTCGTGGCCAAGGCGGCGGATACAGAGTCTGCAAGGGCCGATTCCAACTACATTGTTGGCAGCTTCGACATGGAAAAGACCCTAGTTACGCCGTGCACCGCTGTATCGAACATGCATTACATGCGGAAACTGTGCACGTATAACTTCACTGTTAAAAACCACGGAACTGATGAGGTGACGTGTTTTGTTTGGAATGAAGCCGGTGGGCGGGAGGGCTCCGGCGAGACTGCGACATGCTTGAAGATGTGGCTGGAATCATTGCCACAATCCGTAAAGCATATTGTTCTGCATAGCGATACGGCGTCTGGCCAAAATAGGAATCAAGCGATGGCAGGGATGTTTCTTCATCACTTGGCAACAACGACATCGAGCCTGGAAACCATACAGCATAATGTAAGCTATATATTATTGTTCGTTTCGTTAAGGGTCTAGTCTCAGTTTCTCTTAGTTTGTGCCTCCTCAGTTTCTCCTGTAACATGCTAGCTATGTTATGTCTTTGGATGCAATTTTCTTTTCTGTCTTGTTTATAGATTAGGTTTATGCACATGACCTGTTGTGCGTTTACCGGACCAACTAAACAGCATTATAATGCATGTTTTAACTCATTACTGGTGCTATTTCGGCACAATGCAGTTGCTGTAATTTTGAAAACAACGGCATCAGTTACATTCCACGAATATCTTCTGAGCTCTGAGCTCGAATTTTTCTCTCGCAAGTCATAAAACACACGCCCGGTTCTAAGATCTATGCAATGCATGAGCCGCACCACTATTTTACGTGATCATGAAAGAATATTGTCTTCAGTCTGGTTCGATATCTGCCATGTATAATATTCTAAGGCATGTATTCCGTTGATATTTTTGGCATCCGGTTTTTAAACTAGCTTGTGAAGCTTATTCCGCAGTGAACAGATATTAAATTTAGTACTTTATTGAAACAATCATTTTTTCACTTCGTAGTTTGCTAGCATGTAGTCTGTTATCTTATTCCAGTTTATGGAATCGGGGCATAATCATATGGACGTGGATACAGCGCGCTCCATGATTGAGTCCAAAGCCAAGTCAACGTTTCATACACGTCACAGCGGATTGCATCGCTATTATCCAGTCACTAGGCTTCACAGTTACCGAGCCACGGATGATTGACTGGAAAGACTATCCTGCCTTGTCAAAATCTGCCATGAAAAACCGGTGGTCTGATGAGCAACGCCAGAAAGTAAACTGGCTACTGTTAAAAGCGATGAAGTTCGACAAGTCCGACCTAAATACCTTCTACGCAAAATACGAAATTACTGATGGCATGGCATGGCGCCGTATTTCACTGCAGCACCGAACGCGGTCTTCATCAAATCTACAAACACTGCTAACACCGCCAGTGTCTCTATCGCGATACGCCACAACTACCAATATCTTCAGCGAAGAAGAAAGATGTCATGGCGATTTTCGATCGAGCAATGCCCCTGGTTCCAATTGATCATCGCGAATATTACAACAGAATGAGCTGCTGCAACGCAGAAGATGACAATAGCGACGACGACAATAACTTGTGACTAGTCGTGGTACGCGAATTTTTAGCGATTATTATGACTTCGTTTTATTACGTAATACAAAAGAACATTATGCCCTAAGGCCATAACTAACAAAAATTCAAATGCTATCAGAACAGCAAAAGGGCATAACTAACATTACACACAAATCACTTGCAAGGAAAAAGGCCATAACTGACCACTTTTTTAGCTTTACACCGAGTGGAGAAAGCTTTCATTTTGGTTCTAAGACGCCATCGTGGTCCCTTTCTGACGTCCATGCTTCTCATATCATCCGTTTTTCTGTATTTGCTTTCACAATTGCACAGTCAGTTTTTTATATTTCTCGAAAATATAAAAATGTTAGTTATGCCCTTTGCCTTTCAGTTGTCGCATTCATTGTTATCATTGTTGCATACTTTAACTGTGCGTTTTATCGTTACCATAATTGTATAAGTTGCCGTTGTATTCATGTTTCCCGTTGTTGTATGAATCATTGATGGAGCATGCTTGCAATTACCTAATTTATATGCCATACGATTTGTATCTTCATTGTCTTATTCCATTTGTACCTTTATTTCATCAGCTGTTCGTAAATTTATAATTGCTCGTGTATGTGTGGGCCATGCGAAACTCGCATGACCCTTGCCTGTATCTACGCATACTAATAAGTTGTTATGTAACCAAGACGTCACTGGTCGGCCGAGTTTGGTAGGTATCTCACAGTACTTTATCGGCCTCGCCCCACCACTCTTATTCACTGTATATTGCTTATAACAGTATTGATTATGAAAATGTATAGTTGATGCCATTCTGTGTATGTATATATATGACCGACCGGGTTTGCTGAGGTATCCCAGGATACATACCATACTGTTCCTGACCCGTAAATTGTACTCAAATGGAGCGATTCATGAACCCATTCCATTTGTAAATATATGGCATGACAACGCGCGATAGGAAAGAGTAAAGTTAGATAGCGACAGTATGAAAATTTAGCATTTTGGGGAACTGTCACAACCACCCCTTCCCGTGAAAAATGACCCGAGTCATGGCTGTTCGGCAAAATTAACGACAATCTCAAAATTATTAGTACATGAATATACCAGTGTTTATTTTCACCGTGGACACTGGAAAACTTTGATAAGAAGCGCGTTGTAATGTCGAATATTCAAAACGGAGGATCATCACTGTTCCGGCCCATAACTCCGGAACCGTTGAGAAATTGTTGGAGGGACATATGTTTCTGGCACGAAACTTTTCGGTCTTTGCAACGAAATCGGTCCTGTACGAATCCGCTCAGGATCCACGGCCTTAAGGGATAAACGGGAGTACCGTCGAAAAATGGGTATTTGGTCGAGTTAGAAAAAATTAGCTGTTTTAATAATTATTATGCACTTGATAATACAAGTATTATAGCAAAGTTCCCCGGACTGTAGGGTTTAATTTGAGCACGGCAAGAGGCCGCTGCGTCCACCTTGAGTACAGTACACCGCACGAATGCTGTGGAAATTTTTCCTAGGGGCATGTCAGCCATCGTTGTGTTCCCCTCTTTAAATCCGATCCAAAAAATACAACTCTGTGATTCTAAAAAAGATAACACCAGCCCGTTTGAGGCTCCTGAAACCTTTGATTTTCTTGTGGTATACCTAGATTGGCTCATCTGAGAACCCGGTTTTAGTCTGGGTCTGAACCTAACAATGTGTATCAAAATGGTTGTTTGGAGAAGCCGAGTCCGAATCCAACGCTTGTACCTTGTTCAGGACGTGATCAAGGGATTGGGAGCCTTTTTTGTGTCCCACTCAAATGTTTGTTTTCCGTCATTTTGCTTACCTAGACGGCTACACTCCAATAAATAAGTAAATATGTCTGTCTACGACAATAAATACGTATAAGTTAATTTGAAAACATTAATGTATTATGTAAATAAAGTAATATATCTATAAATTTAATATTAAAACTATAGTTATTAATATATTAATTTGGTAAAGTATTATAATTTTTATATATTTATACCTTTGTCTGCTGTGTTTATAAAGTTAGTAATTTATTTATTTATTAACTAAATATAATAGTAGTATATTTATAAACTCAATATTAAAATATAGTTTAATTTATTTATTAAGTAAATATTCTATAATTAAATTATAAACCTGTAAGTAACTATGTATAGGGTTTATTTTTATTTATGTGTTAAATAAATATTACGTAATAAAGTAATGCAATTTTATACGTGAGTATAGGAATACTTATATATCTGTCTAGAGGGTATTTAAAAATAAAAATTTCTATAGTTAATATTAATAATTTATATTTATATATTCAATAAGTAAACATAAATCAAGATTAATTTTTTTGGGAAAAAGTTGGGTAAAATTCAGATTTTGGTGGACGACCGCTGATGGGATTTAGCTACCGAAAATCCACGATTTTGCTGACTAAGGTTTGAGACGCGGGATGGGCTACCAAAAATCGGGTCCCACCAGACACGCTCATTAATATTAACTCTTAGTTTTAGTTACCCTAAGCCCAAACGAATTTTCTTTGGATTGGGACCGCGACCGGTTTGCCGTAGCAGCCCCAAATCAAAATTTCATTAGCTAAATTAAAAAAAGACCGATACCCTGGATGATTAAATCGTCTCTGATTGGCCGGAGACCGAGAAGGCAGCCGGGGTCAGGCAGCCCAACTACAGTACCCGCCAAAAATGACTGTCGCTCGCTCGACACTCGCTCGCGACTCGCTCGAAATAAATTTGTTCTAAAAATAGAATTTTCTATTAATTTAAATAGTTGCGAAATCTCGAGCGAGCCACTCGCTCGCAACTCGCTCGAGACTCGCTCGAACTCGCTCGCTCGAAATGCGTCGGTCATTTTTGGCGAGTACTGTAGATTAGGAGATTCAGTCTGGCTTCAGCAGCACGTAGTTCGGTCGGCTATACAGATCGGCTCCGATGGTTATAATACTGTAGATTGTTTTCAATGTGTTTAGTTTTGTTTCTCTTTCATTTCGGATTTTTCGTTTTGCGTACGGATGGATGGATCACCGATCAGGATCGACATATGTAAGTGTGGGCAGGGAGACGGTCTTGAGAAGCCGAGGGGCACTCATGTCAGAGAAGACGATTTTTATAGCCAGAACTGTTGACGTTTAGTAGAAATGAATAATAGTTAGTCGAGTTGGAGTCCATAGTATTATGAGACTTCCTGCCCGTGCTTTCTTTTTCGTGGTAGTCCTGTCCGTCCTAGCTTGTCCCGCAGATCCGAGATCTTGAGCACTGGATAAAATTTTCGTCAGTCAGCCGAAATTCTGAATTCCTCTCGGTCATGCGCTAGGGCATAAACTAAACACAATATTCGCAAAGAACGATTTTACATGATTCGCTGAGTTGAGTTAGAAGTATTGATAAATTTTTTGTCAAGAACAATTTTTTAACCGAATATGTACCGATCGTTGCTACTATTTCGATTTCGAGAATTCTACTAGGTTTTTCCCCACAACTTATACACACATCTTTTACCAGATTTACGCCGTGACGGATTTGTACCCTGAAAATTGTCAAAAGTCTAATTAGATTATTTTTGTGCAAAATTCCTTCCAGGATTTTGTTAAATTTTGTTGAATTATATTTACATATTTAGCCTTTCAGATGCAGGCGTAACGTTGAAGGAATTCAACCGGGTTCGTTTCCTTGGTGACCCAAAAAGGGGTTACCCCAACCTAAAACTTTTATCGGGTTTAATTCAAAATGCCGTCCAGAAATTTTGACCATTTCTGGCTTACAAACAACGACCTTTTAGCCCTTTCGTTTGAGGTATTGAGTGCTGCCAAACCCTGTTCAAAAAGTATGAACAAATTAAACGCAATGAAGCAAAAGCCTCTCAGGTTTTTACACAAATTTATACAGGTAAAATTCGAGTATAGTCAGTTTCATAGGTGAGCTTTAGATTCAGTTTCATTATAGCAATTAGAGCATATTTCTGTTTCTACTCTCTTTTAGATATAACTTCATCAACACAGCACGGCAGTATTGGAGCCGCTAAGCTCCAATACACCGACGCTGCAAATGCAGTATCATATTTACCACTGTAGGTAAATTTGATTGAAAACGGCAACAGTTTAATGCACAAATTTTAGCAACATAACGAGAGGCTATGTCGGGTCTGTCTGACCTTGACAGGACAGATCCGTTTTGAATAGGAACGTTGACCAAATCTTCAGAAATCGAAAATGTAGGTCAAGTCCAGCCTCTGTGCAACTTTCACAGAGAAAGGCTCTTACAATTTTACGAAATTTCAAATTTTAAGTTTGCCATTTCCATTAGCTAGGCTGGCTTTAGATCTTCGTTTAAAACCCATGAACGGGTTGTCCTTGAACTCGTTTTTGGAGTTTTTTAAGAAGGAGCCTTCCTTACGGTCGCAAGGACCGCCGAAGTAAATCCGTTACAACGATTAGAAACTGATAAAATTTTACGAAAATTCAATAAAGAATAAAACGTTCACGGAGTGTCTTGTGGCAACAATTTTTGGCCATTCTGGGAAAATTGCCGCTGACTTACGAAGCATCGCCACCCGTATTTTAAAATCTTAGTTGAATATTAGCTGGCTAACATAATTTCTAACCCCTGCTCCCATGGTCTAAAAATGACATAGTTGGATACAAAGTTTGTATATAGTACAGTCTTGAACCTAGGGATTTATACGGTTCCTAGAGTTACCCAGATTTACTTGGGGCAACTTAATAGGATACTAAAATATGTTCCGACTGGAACATTAATGATAAGAAGGGCTGAGGCAACATGTCAGCCACCCAATAAACTTCTTTAATAGTTCTGAATTGAACCGTCATTACGTGTACTTATTCCAAGGTCAAATTATTAGTTATTCAGGTCAAAACTACTCGGAAACTTTACGCTTATACTGTCTCCTTTAGTACTACTCGCAAGCTAGCGACCAGAGAAATTACTTGGCAAAATTAATGCTCAGAATATTACCTTTGCCGTTGAGGACAATCTTCGAGTTGTTGTTATTAAAATTTGTACCATAGCCGTGATTTAATATAGCATTGTCATCCACATATAAGATGATTTAGGATAAACATAGCCTCAACTATTACGTAGTGGTAACGACCATAGGTTCTTTTAATAGGCGACGCAACACCACCGATGTCGCGCTAATAGGAACTGAACCCTCAGGACTTAGGTTAAAACTTCTTAAAAACCCGAAAAATTCAAGTTCTATTTATTATAAAAGTTAGTAGTTTTATCCTGACGCTTTCCGACCAAAAAGGAAAACTTGCGAAGAAAGTGATTTCCTTATTAAATTTTACTCGATACCTTATTGATCCGGATTCTTGCAGTACTAATCGAAAACCAGTGCGTTTTTCTTGGAGCTAAGAAATTGGGTTCCTCCGAACCGGACCTAGGCTTGAGATCACTTACGAACTTCAAAATGGTTAAGAATTTTCATTTTAGCAGTTTTGCCTGGATCCGGCTCGATCCAACGCCTTTGAAAAGTGTACAAAATTTCTCAAATATAAGTAAATATTTTCCCGACCTTTGAGAAGCTAGGCTCGTATACAAAACCCCTTGAGAAATTTCTTACTAAAATATCTATTTCGGAAAATTTTAGGAATTTGAAGTTCGGTCCCAGTTTACTTTTACCGGGACATGCGAGCCGATTAAGCTTTTGACGTATTGGCACCCTTAGCCAGTCACTCTAGGTATATTAAGTTCCGTTGAACTGGCCATCGGATAAGTTTGAGTTCTGCTGAGTAAAAGAAAGCACTAAAATTAGCTGCAGTTCAAAGTTTCCCTGCACAATTGCGCGTATAGTTATTTACACGTGGTAAATGTAGCCCGGTCCGTACTTATACTTACATATAAGCGAACGAGAAATTCACTGTCATGTCATTCGAATGAATAGAATTGTTCATGAGTCGCACCACATTACCGTATTGTAATACCATTTCCTGTTGTATTACGATATTATTGTTGTCTGAATGTATATTCCTAGTATGTACTACATATATATAATACCAACAGCCTTCAGCTTACGTGAACCAGCCGAGTGGCATATTGTTATTATTATCGAGCGATTAGTTATCTTTTGGCGCCCTGTTAGCTTTATCGTGCGATCCATTTTTTGCCCGTTCGCAAACTTCTTTTAGTAGGGTAAGCGCAGCCGTCACCAGAGAGTTCGTTAGGCTTGCTGAAGTTAACCTGACATGCGACTGTGAGCATTCGATTAAGCAGCCTAGGATCCAGGGTTTAACCTAACCGTTTTGTCTAACTATATAATCCTTATTTTGGTATTGTGACCATGATACTATTTATATTTATTAACGTATGCCCATATTGTCGATTTCACGACCGTATTGCCTCATCCCTTAAGTGTTCTTGTGTTTGTTGTTGTTTTATGTACCATACGGGTTTGAAATCGTCGCCCGAGTCGACGACCTGCATTCAGATTTGATGTCGAATAGGTCGCAAGCCTTAGCGTTGTTCAACGTGTAAATACGACTCGTGCGAGGTTAACTTCCCGAAGACCTATAATCGTCAACATAGATTCGAAGGGAGCACTTGCAAACTAAATGCAAATTTCAATCAAACAGCAACGATCCGATGTTGAGCGTTTAAACCCGTGGTGGTGGCTACTGGCCATAAATAATATTCGGTCGATACTTCCCGGTGAAACCAGAATAGAAAATAGCGGTATAGTCTATTTGGCCTATGAGCAGGTGACGGAGCCAGCCGCCCTGGGACCTCAAAGGCAGTACCACGTAAATGACGTACGCAACTTATCCGGCAGGATCCGAACACATTCTGTGGGGTGCACCTCTGACTTGCTCTGCTCTGTAGCTTATTGAGGCCGACCAAGAGCAGTGGATCCTAATTGTGCGCTATGCAGGTTATGATAGCCGGGGTCATATGAGCATTGTGTTTGGAAGTGGACAGTGTAGCAGCGTAGCGGTGCTGTTACAATTACTGATGATCCAACTGGGGAGATGGAGTTCGGGATGCTTATCATTTTCGATTTCCAGAGGTACTGAACGAATGCTATCTGGTTCCTGCACTCTGGATAAAAATTTAGCATCTGTAACAGATCCATGCTGGATCGTTACGCGGTAGATTAATCCTCACCACAATGTAATGGGCAACATTACTGAACCCGAGGTCATGCCCACTGTAGAGATTAAAGCAAAAGCGATTGTACTGAGCCAAATTCAATGTCTCCTCCTCCAAGCAAGTAGTTGCGCATGTGTTTATTCGAGTACGTATTGATCGAATACTTGATAGATGAATTTAGCGTTATTGGCTATGGATGATGATGCGTTTACGGTTATTTAATCAGACCGTAATTGTATGTCTGTTCTTGTATATCCTGTATGTATACCTTTAATTATCAGTACCTGTGTACCTGTATCCTCTGGTATTTGTCGGTTTATAACTATGTGGACATGCGCTTGCCTTTGTATATTTATGTATTTGCTCCGCTTGTGTTTTGCTGCAAATTGTATCAAATCCAAGACAAATGATCTCTCGCTATAATTGTATATTCTATTGTTGCAATTGTATGATGTATCACCATAATTATGACATTTATCGTTATAATTGTATGACTTATTGCCATAAATGTATGAAATTGTATGAATAATGATCGAATATTCGGTGTATATATGGTCTGTGTCTGGTAATTGGACAAAGAGTATATAAGCTATTTGATTTGTGTGAACATTGTGCCTTTAGTCTACCGTTTGTGAATGATTTTATGATTGATGTTGATGTATATTTCGGTTATGTGATACTTGTATTACTTACCTGTTAACTATATTAATAATTCGCGTACAATTAATATGTTTCTGGCGGCCTGGATCTAATAGGATCGTCCTTATTCGTTGTATTTTGATATGTACCCGTAATAATTATGAATTGTTGTAAAGGGATGTACTTATGGGTATACTTATACCGCCGGCTGTTTGATGAGGTATCTCGTATTACCTTACCAGCCCCGGCACGCGATTTGCGTTTGAAAGCGAAACGTTGCTGATGTTGGTCCAGCTTACTGCTGTGTACGTTCGAGGAAGAAGGTTATGACCCCTAGCTTGATTTAATCGAATTACCTGCGTGAACTACGTACTTATGATGTATTGTTTATATCATTTCCATCACTGATGTACGCTAGTGTTATCGAATGCATAACCATCTTGTGTTTCATTGCTGAATGTGTATCCGATTGGGCTTGTCAATAAATGATTATTGAAAATCCATTGTGTCCCCGCGTTGATTGATGATGTATGTAGCGATATGCGAAACGTTTTTGTGTACGTGAGATAAAGAAGGTTATGACCCCTAGCTTGATTTAATATTTCCTGCGTGAAATACTTACCCATGTTGTATTGTTTATATCATTTTCATTACTGATGGACGCTATAGTTATCGAATGTATAACCGCCTTGTGTTACCTCGTAACAGAATGTGTATCCGATTTGCCTGTCAATAACTGATTATGGAAAAACCCATTGTGTCCCTGCATTGATTGATGCCTGTAGCGATATGTATCAAAGGGGTTTGAAATCGTCATCCCTGTGGACGAAATGCGGTCAAGCTTGACGTCGGGCATGTAGCAAGTCTTAGCGTGGTTCACGGGCAAATTAACGAACTGCAGAATTAGAGTACGAGAGCTCTAAAGGTCCATCGTCGATGAGGATTCGGGCAACGACTCACTGTATTTTGTAGTGGGGACGATCCCATGTTAAATGTCTAGGGATTGTCAGACCCTAGTGGGGCCATTGTGGATATAAATTAGTGTAGCGGAAATTGTATTTGGCCAACGCCAACAATACTCCAGCTGAGACCAGGATAGGGAATAGCGTTTGTGGTCTCCTTGACCTGTGAGCAGGTGAAATTTACACTCCCCCGTGTGCATCGTTTATTTCCTCGCTTCATACCCCCTAAGAATATTCCATATTCTTTGTTTAATGGTATCGAACAAGTGGTCCTTCGGTTCATGGACTCTTGGATTTTAAGCGAATGCTGCAGCTATTACAGATGGACTGGAAACATTAGTTTTTATGTAAAACGTAACAAGTACCGTTGTAGTTAACGCTTTTCGGACATAATAATTTGGAGTCACGTGTTAAAATTGAAGATATTTCGGTTTAGCACAAAAGTTTTAAATTTAATCTGGATAGGAATTGGTTTTGAGTATTGATTTTACTTTCACATATTTGTTTTTTCTGCTGTTGAAGGTTTTATCAGAAATGTATGGCTGTCAAATGTGTAAATTCCCGTCTTAGATGCGCAGCTGAGGGAATAAACGTCATAAATTTCATAACCACAGGCGAACACATATTATCTATAATTATTCATTAGTAAAACCAAGAGACGACGATATGTGAAAATTGAAAATTTAACACAAAAACGTAAGACCGACCCTCCCATTCAGGAACATGGGAATTTGAATCTAGTGGTCCAAGAATCTGGAGATGCGGGTCTGAATTTAATGGTACAAGAACGTAATGGTAGTAATGATACGCGTTCTAAGAACACAGCTTAGGTCGTCTTAGTCGATGGTCGAAGAACTTGAGGCATTGTTTCGGTGATTCGTTGTCTTCATAAAATTAAACAGTTGACGTCTTGGATTGATCAGAAGCTTTGAATCTTTTGGTTTTGTATAATCGTTAGAATTTATATTGTAGATTGGTCCAAATTACATGTTTATCTATTTTCGATCTGTTACAAACATCTTGCATCTTGTGCGGAATAATGTTAGCTTCGTTGATGTTTGTTCGTTAGAATCTCAGCTGTCTCTTCTTCTTGGCCGGGACTGCACAACATTCATAAAGAATCAATGCACACTCGAATTCATAGCATTTTATCACACACGCAGATATAGATCTAGTAAAAGTCTCAATGTTGAGTATATCGCAGTCATATGTTTCTAATATAGAACTGTACAATTTGCGTACCCTTTGTTTCGAAAGACGGCCGGTAGTTACATAGGATGATTTTTCGTCATTATTATAGATCATTATTATCATAGAATTATTGAATATTTGCAAATTGTCTATAGAATTTTATGTCCATTGTATAAGATATCTAAAACTGCACCAATTAACTGCTAAAAATATAAAGTACGCCAATTGAATACTAAAATTAAAAATATAAAGGTCAGTATGGCGGCTGATTTCTCTCGAATTGAAAATTTTTTAATTGATATAAATATCCTTTAGACGTGCATTATTTGAATGTTGTCTGATACATTATATCAGATTTAAAGAATGACGTAATGAATAATAAATAAGTACATCATTCTTTATAAAATCTAATATTTCTTATTATTAGTGATACAGCCTGAGCAAATTTTTCGGTGCAGTTGTTTTATTAGCGGTATACTGAATCTGCGCTAAGGGATATGTTTTCTGTGGCTTGAAAACGAGATTTCGCTTTTGTGGTTTTGGGCATGGTGCTTAGCTGTGGATGGTGTTTTTTAAGTGTGATAGTAGAAGAAAGCTTAGTGTAGTTTATTCTGATGCCACGGAACTGTCTCTGCATGGGTCTTATGAAACGAAACCATGTTATATTTTATGCTTTCTAGAGGGCTATGGGTTGGAGGGTCTTTTTCCTTATGACGGCTATCGGTATTAAAATGAGACGGGATTCGTCACCAGAAGATGTGTGCTCCGAGTTGTGGCCAGTAGTATGCCGGTGGCACGTTTAGTATGACGCGCCTCCTTCCTTTTGCGGGATCAGTATTCGTGCCCTATATTTTGCGTTGCGTCCGAAGCATCGCAATCCAGATAGACGGACACCAAACACGTAAGGTACAATGTTTATTACAAAACCGGATAAAATGTTAAAGCGCGGTATTGAGCATTGGTAACCCATCGGCTGTGACACGCGGTACGATCCTTTTGTACCAGCTTTAGGGGTCACGCTTTAAACACCGGATACATTTTGCCTTATTTAGGTATATATTGTCTTTCCTCGCTATTAGCGCGCTGATCTAATCTATTTTGACCCTAGAGTCTATTAGTTCAGGTTAGGTTACATGCTAGTCTATTACTCCTCTTGTGAGATTGATATGACCGCCCCGAATGGCTGACGACGCACGTTTATGTAAGTAGCTGTCCTAGGTTATGTAAGCTACAAAGCGATGTGTAGTTGATTCTGATGCTACGAAATCTGTTTCGGCATGGGTATTACCGAGAGCATAGCGCAGTTGCATACAATTAATACCATCACTACTTCGTGCGGTGGTGTAGTCGTTATCCCATATATATAACACCTGGTTATCATCATCGTTGAAAATCAACCGATGTAGGTACAGTCGTGGGCAGAAGTAAGTACAAAATAATCGATCGACATTTCGATCGGTTTCGATTAAACGAGATTTCGATTAAAAGAAATTTCGGTCGAATTCGATTTTAGCTCAATTAAATATATTTAAAACGTATAAAATTTCAATTATTTTCGATTAAACGAAATTTAGATCGATTCCGATCGATAGCGATTTAACGAAATTTCGATAAATTGCGATTTTGACCGTTTTCGTTCGCACTTGTATTTGGCGGCAACTGTATTACATACGTTTTGGAGAAGTATAACCCCGCAGATTTATCCGTATGATTGTCTATTATACTGAAAAGAGCAAAACAAGGTTCAAAACAACGTCAGAGAGAAAAGACTTTTATGCTGATCACTGTGGGTGTAACATCCAGCATACCTAAACAGCGCTTTAATGATTTTATTTTAAAACCGATTGATGTATTTGTAACAGATCCATACGGATCGTTACGAGGTGGATAATCCTGACCACAGCCTAATGGTAAACTTTTAGCGAAAACCCATAATCTTGACCACACGATAATGGTCAACATTTACGAAAATCCTGACCACACCCCAATGGTCAACATTTTTTCGAACAAAAATAAATCTGACCACAGTGCAATGGTCAACATTTTTTCGACCACCAATAATTATGTCCACAGTGCAATGGACAACATTTTCCCGAGTACCAAAAAATTCTGTCCATAGTGTAATGGTCAACATTTAGTTGAGTTCCCCAATAATCATGACCACGTGTATAGTGGCCAACTTTTCCGAATTCTGCCACCACTTTCTCCCCAACCTGGACGCCCGGCGGGAATAGCCCAAATGGGTACGGAACCCACCGTCGCATTAAAATACGTACATTTATGTAAGCGGAATCAATTAATCACAAGCAAATATATATACTGAGTTCCTCTATACATACCCATCGACCATGAAAGCCCTGTTGTCACTTCATATGTAAACCGCCTAACCGGCACAAACCATGAACCACCATATATATGTGAACCAGTAATTGAAATAACTCGCAAGATCAATACAGTTATGTAATTACGTCATTATGGCAAACCCGAAATCACTGGGTATATATTAATAATTGAAACAGAAATGAAATCAAGGTATATACGTATGTAATCGGAACAAATTCAATAGGATTATATATGTCTATATATAGGTAAACGGCACGAATCCGGAAAAAATTAGGTTCAAAGAGTCCCGTTATGTAACTGACTTCTATTTTCAGTATTTCGGCCTGCACCGCCGACATTGTTTTGATCAAGATGGGTATCGTTATTGATATTTCAGGGATGGATATTCGTTAAGGAATTGTTGCCGTATATACAAATATCTATATCCATCCATATACATATTGATTGTGGTGCCCCAAAGGCACGTCTTGGCATATATATATATATATATATATATATATATATATATATATATATATATATATATATATATATATATATATATATATATATATATATATATATATTGGCATTTGCATGATTTTTCTATAGTATCGTTGGCCATAAAGGCATCATTGGTACATATATATTGGAATTACGTATCATTGTTATTGTAGTACTTTTTATTGCCATAAAGGCACGTTCTCGATATTTGTTATCATGATCGTATCACATGATTGGGTACCGTTGAAATCAATGTTGTTGCTCATACATATTTTCAGGTACAAATCCAGCAAACTGATTAGGACATGATGATGAAGGACTGTTAACCAGTTATATATCTATGTACTTTCTGTACCGTATTCATAACGTTTATTGTTATTGTATGAGGCCATAAAAGCGCCGCCCTATTGTTACCATTTCGTACTGTTCTATGATCGTGCCGTATTATATCTGTACTATTTATTGGATTGATCAGGCCATAAAAGCGCCTGCATTTCACGATGTTATAATGTACCTTGTTTGTCATACTTTGTTGCATTTTTGTGATTTTTAGGTTGGAACTACGACTGCTTGAGTGTAACATTTGGGATAATTTTAGGAGAAACGTTAGGAATTTGCGCGCTTGCAAACTGATATCTTATAGGTACAGAACTTGAGTATGGCGAGCCCTTGCCATACTCGATTTATAGGGAATTTTGGGACGATACGACTCCCCGCCGAATCCAGTACAAGCATCTACATATAGGAATTGCCCTGCCCCGAACGGTGGGACCTCGAAATTAGTTACAAATTGTCATTGGAAAGATTGGCCGCGACGGACACCCGTCACGACCGTCCTGACGAATGAGGACCACAAAAAAGTGGCTGTTCGCCCGAAGACGTACAGCAATTGGGGGAATTCCCTGAAATTCTTAAGTGAAATTGCCCGTTATCAAGTTTACCAGTGTTGAAGTCTCAGAAGCACACTGGTAATTGGCAATGTCCTATGAAATATTATTTACCAGCGTTCATTCGCGCTGGTTGTGATAAGAATTAAAAGTTAGAAAAATTATGAAAATTTGATACCGAAAATATCGGCTCCGGTTCATAACTCCGGAACCGTTGGGAATTCCGAAATTTTGTATTTAACATTTCTTATAGGAAACTTTACGGCCTTTCGAGTGAGACCGGTTTCGTGGAGATCCTACCCGGACCCTCGGACTTATGGGCAAATAACCACGTCCGCAGACCAGTAAAATACAATAAACTGAATAACTCCGCGAATATTGGCCATAAAGGTATACACGTGGCATCATTAGAATCCCCAGACCCGCGGCTTTAATTTGAGCCCGGACCGGTCCCGCTGAGCCCACTTCTAGATACCCCATATGAAGATTTCAGAAATAACGCCACGACCGGCGTGTCACCCCTCATTAGAATCCCCTTGTCGAGACGAACCCAAAAATATATAAAACACCCCAGGAAAATGTCCCCCGAACCCAGGAGAACCGTTTAAAACACCTTACCCGGAGAAAAATTTGGCATGGACCCTCCCCCGAGAGTCTATTTCCCCCCTGAAGACCAAATACGGTCCTGTTACATATCACATATGACATACTGAGTCCGAATCCGAACTTCCTTTGGCATTATGGCCACTCCTGAAGGGTCTCCGCCCCCTTTTCTTTTTACCCGGTTGCCCTCGTTTTTCTTTGTTTGCACAAGTAGCATCTCTCTTTTCTTGAAGCCCATTTCCAAGTACATTTATATAAAATGGGTATGTATCACTGTTAAGTTAATGTAAAATTTTATATTTGGAGCAACTTCTTATCAGCTTTATACGGAATCGACATCAAATTTGAAGTGGTTACACCAGGTATAAGCGTCTTTAAGCACATCGTTCAGACAACAAGCTTGTGAGACTATATTAGCTGCAGCTGATCGTCTTGATGCTGGTGTAGGCGTTTAAAACTTCATAGCAGTGCCACTTTAATATAAACTCGATATAAATTTATAGCTTGTTGGTAAGATGTAGTTTTAATGCGGCCTCACCACCGAATCTTCAGTTCTTAATTAAACAAGCAAGAGTTTTCAAGTTCATTACACATTTGTTAGCCCGTTGGTACGAGTTTGGTGTAGTTCGATGGACTCACACGCGCTTGAGTAAATAAGCCACGGACACCGTTGCTAGCTAGACATTAACGTTGTATCAACTTTATATAAAATGAAGGTTAATAATATTAAGGACTCTTATCAGTGATGTTTCCGTATAAAATTAATATGAAATTTGCTGTCTCAGCTAATACTGCGGAGACCAAGCACAGGCTTTGAAGCTCTTAAGTAAACACATCTGGTTCTTGCGGTTAACGTCGAGTGTGTATCAAATCTAATGGTTAATATAGATTTATAAACGTGGGCATTTGATAACTTGAAACTTATACCAACGCTCGGATCATCAGAAAAGGTGAAGCCGCTAAACGAGGGGATTGCGTTTATTGAGTTAATATAACGAGTTATAAAGTTGAGAGCTGGCAGTTTGAGGTTTACACTTGTTTCCATAAAGTAGTTTAGTTTTAGTTAAAGTTTTATATTAAGTTATAGGAGTTTAATATAAATTTGCAGTAAATAGGGTCGTAAATTATAGTAATTGAATAAGATTTGATATTAAAATCGGCCCAAAATTTCTAGAAATATGATCGGAATGTGGCCGATAAGAGTATTTATTTAATTAAATAATATTAAATCAGAATTCGGTCTAAAAGTGCTGAGCAAGCACTTTAACCGACAAATAATTTAAAAATTCAAAATTTCAAATCCGAGTATAAAAGCAGAACCGCACGCTTTAGAAAGCGTTCAGTGTGACTTCGGCAGCGCAGAGTTCGGTCGTTTTGCAGACCGGCTCTGGCGCATGTTTTCATTGGTAACGACTTACTGCGACAGGCTTTTATTTTCTTTGGCTTTATGGTTTTGCGTTCTGGTCTTGCGATTGGATGCCGAAGCGATGGACGATGACCGATAGGGATCAAACATGTAAGTGTGGACAGGGAGGTGAAGGAGCATAGTTGAGCCTTGATAGTGTTAGGTTAGTAGGGTTTGGACGTATGATGATTAGGCCTGAAGATTGAACACCGTTTCGATGAGCATTATTGTAGCCTCCCCTGTCCATACTTCTATTTACGTGGTAGGCATCTTGCTCCGCAGACGTGTAGCCGTAACTAGCCCCACACAACGTGATTAGGTAGCCGAAGTCATACTGGACCTCCCTCGGTCATTGAGATTAGGACACAAATAACACGCGACACTCGCGTTGAGACTAATTTTACATGATTCCCTGAGTCGAGTTAGGAGTTAAGAAAAATTTCCTTGAGCCGACCGAGGTTAAATAAAACGTTCCTGATTGGAAATTATCATTAGAACTCCGCATCATCCACGGTCACGCACACGTTTCACTCAGCCATCATCAAAGTTTATTTGCAAGGTTTATACGTTTTACGGTTTTTGGACGCGGAGCCGTCCATCTGATTTCGACGCTTTGTTAATAGGGGTTTATCAGTGTTTTTGGATTAATTTGCTCTGGGAACTCAACCAAAATTTCGACATTAATGCAGTATTGATGCAGGCTTATCCGTACGTGAAAAGGTGTTCTAAACCGTGAATAAACCTATTGAGATACCGCCCTGCAAGCTAGACAGCTCGCACATGTAGAAAGTTTGACGTACCTCGAGAGTTTCCTCAGAAATTTGGTTAAAATTCTACCTGGATCTCGAGGAGGATCCGAGTCATTGCTTTAGCGCTTGAAAACCTCAACTATTACCTCGGGATCACAAACCCGAAGAGGCCTAACCCCACCAAAAATGTAGAATTAAGATTAAAATCAAAATATTTTGAGATCCACACCAGGAATTTGATTGGAACTTTCGCTGTTTCTTCGTAGGGACGTCCGCTATGGGACACCGCTCTGAAACCCAATATTATCGGGTCGGAATCACAAACCCGATGGCCTGGAAGTAACCTGTCAAAAATGTGAATACTTGGTTAAAATTAAAATATTTCAGGATTCCCTCCAGGAATCTTAGTGAAACTGTCGCAGTTTCTTCGTAAGTATGTCTACTATTGGATATCATCACAAAATTCAACTTTATTACGTTGGAATCCCAAACCCGAGGGCCCGATAGGGATCCGTCCTTACCCGAATTTCGCACGTAAATAACTTGGTATCTGCTCCAGGAATCTTGACGATTTTCTTTGTATATATAGAGGCCCAGTAGGCCTCTCGTTTAAGCTACTGGGCCCGTTCAAAAGTTATAGGCAGTTCAGACCCGAATCGCACAATCATCGTTCGGATTGTAGTTCAAATGTCTCAAATTAGACTGCTTTCGCAAGTCTGTTTTGGTCTTGCTTTTCCACATATTTTGGTTAGGCAAGGGAAAATATTATCTTCCCCAGTGTTGATAAATTACATCACCAGTGAAAACATTTTAAATTTCAACGTTATCGAAGTCGCTAAATGCGACATCGAGTCTATCGGGTCTTGGCCCGACGGACCATTTTTGTGAGGACCGTTGACCCGGTCCTAGGAAATCAATACGCAGCGTCAAGCCCAGCCGCCGTGCAAAGTTTAGTGGAGAAAGGCTGGTAGGATACAAAGTTACTAGGGTTTTAAGGTCCGCCCCAGCCCCAATTGAATCGTACCCCAAAATTAAGGTCGAAAATCACGGACCGAACAATTTAAGCAAGTCAATTGAGTAAGACTAAGCAAAAAAAGTTGGCTACGGTTGTCTTGACAACCGGGGCCTCCGTTTACCGCTTCGCTTCGTCGAGCAGAAATTGCTCGAAATAACAGTTGAACGTTAGTACCAAATTGAGCTCGTTTCGGAACGTTTTTCAAGTCAAAATGACGTAGGCTTTCATACCAATAGAGTAATGCCGATGGCCTACGAGGCCTCGCCACTAATATCACTCGTCTCAATTACAATCATAGGTACAACCCGCATAGTAAACTGAACCAAACTTGGTGTTAGGGAAAGCTCAAAATTCAGTCCCAAGCTCAGTCTACCGGGACCCCGCAAGCTGTTCGAAAGACAAGACCGCCCAATCGTTCCTTTTCTGTTGTCATAACCCACGTTGGTGTATTCCAAATGTTCGTCTTTTGTAGTGACCTAGTCCAAGGATCTATTGTAATTAGGAACTCAATGCCATCATGTTTGTGGAGTAACTTGATAGGGAACAAGTGCATGAACTAGCCAGCATATTTAGATGCTTCACCACAAATTTTATAGGGTCATTTTAAATACGTACGTATATATGTATGCGAGTAGGACAAAACTAATCTCGTACCGTTGTCTCACCTCTAGAAAGGAATTCAGGAGTCGTACCGAGGAGCATTTCATAACCTTGCCATGGTATTGATAAGTATCCTTGTATTGTTGTCGTATTATGTAATAAGTGTTATCATATCAAATTGTTGTATTATGTTGTCATAGGCTAACCTCATCGCTACTAACTGCGAGTAGAAATAACCGATTATCATGTACCATAGTTTTGTGATTCGAATGAGCAAGATGAAGTCTCGCAAACGTCCCATTGCACGCTCAACCCCGTATACCCCGCCTCGTTTCCGCCTTTCGCTTACCCGAACCTATCGTTGTGTCGGAGTACCCTTCCTGTTAGCAAACATAGTACCGAGCAAATAGTTAGTTCGATGGCGCCTTTATTTTATCGATAACTAATCGTAGCACCTACCGGTACTGATTTTAATCTGACCCCCTAGTTTTTCATGAGTACGGTAAGCACAGCTGTCATGAGATAAGGCTTCACAGTATATGCCGTGATTTGACTCAGCTGTGAGAGTTCAGTGAAAAAGGCGATGACTCCGCAACCCTCCCCAATTGAAGTTCTGCTCATTTTGTATTAGCGTGCCATAATTGTGACATAATGCTTATTGTATTTGCCCGTACAATATGTATCTGTCCGTGTACCCATAATTTTTGTGCAACTCATCAATAAATGCTCACTGAAAACCCAAATTGTTCAAGTGTTTTGTTGACCCGTAGTAGCGATAGGAACAAAAGGGGTTTGAAATCCGTCACCCCAAATCACAACCCACGTTCAGGTTTGTCACGCGCATCGAAGAAGCAAACCTCAGCGTGACTCGCCGATTACAAATAAGTTTGTTAATTATTGTTGTTGTACAGGTACGACTGGTGCGACTCCTTAGGAAAGAATTTTAAAAACTCACGCTGAGCACCCAAACTAAGAAATTTAGATACGCGCGGATCCGACGTTAAACGTCTAGGGATTTGTCGGACCCTAGTGGGGGCCACTGGCTAAAGTAAAACGAACTAACCGTTTCGAGAAAGTTAAAGTCAATTTTATTGAACCTAAATACTTAGAATTTTACACTTCCCGGGTTGGACGTAGACAGGGAATAGCGGTACGGTCTCTTTGGCCTGTGAGCAGGTGACGGAGCCGACCTCCCTGGGGACCTCAAAGGTAGTACCTCGTAGACTACGTGCGCAACCCGTACGGCAGGATCAGAACACATCCTGTGAAGCGCTCCTGCGGCTTGCTAAGCTCCGTCATTTCTTGGGCCTGACTCGCGCGGGAAAAGACATTCGAGTAATTGAAAACCGTCAGGTCCGCCCTTGAAGTCACGATAGCCGGGGTCGTATGGGCATTACGTCTGGGAAGTGCGTAATGCAGCAGCGTCACGTCGATTTATTACATATTAAACAATCGCGCAGGACACGACATAATAATTATCTGCTGGCTAGCACACTCGAAAAATTATGGCGACAATTGTGCGCAGGGAAACAAAACTACGTTTTTCACTTTAGGCACTGAATCAGTCACTTTAGAGAGATACAATTGGTGTAAATTTAAAATTTTATGTTGAATTTTAATTTGAAAATCACAAAACAAGTCGCATTTGAAGTCTGATTCTTTTTGAAAACTACAATCCTTCGTTTTGATAGATCCACATATTGTCGGCCAAAATTCCAGTTGCACTTTGACTGTGCGCAGTAATAAACTGGTTTTGAAACAAAACAATAATTTATTGTCAAAGTATAAATAATGTTTAACATTTTCGGATTTCTATTTCATGTCCAGTGTCAAAGTGAATTATTACTTTATGTCTTTTTCATTCCCTGATTCTTTAGATAACTGGAAGTAATTTTTGTGGGAATATATTTTTAAACAGTACATCGGTTGTTTTTTGGTGGGTGCTGTAAGAAATGATTAAAGTTTATTATTTGGCATCAGGTAACCAGAAGGTGTCGCTCGATTTTGCGTTCATCAACTCGTGAGTATTAAGATACCCAACAAGCCCTAGTACAATACTTGTCACAATATTGACTGTCGCTTTACGAGCGCCCGAGCAGTGAGCGGTCAAAAACAAACTATATGTCTAATAAAATTTTATTTTTCCGCTAACAAGTTGCAAGCGAACGATGAGAGAGTAGCGGTCAGTTGTGACGAGCAATGTACTTTGTTGAGATTTGCGTCTAAATAAATTATTGTCAATGGCTTTCCAAAGAAATACATGCAACTTGATATGATCATAAATTAGAGTCAATTCTACATCATAATTACAGTACCGGCCAAAATGATTGTCGTTCGCTCGCGACTCGCTCGAGATATGCTCGATAGAAATTTGTGCTAAAAATAAAATTTATAATTAATTAGTTTCAAAATCTCGAGCTAGCCACTCGCTCGAAATGCGAGGGTCATTTCTGGCGTGTACTGTATATACGTACACACTTGCTTCGGTGTTAGTCTTTATGTTAATTTAATATATGACCATTCTTATCGCGAACAAAGGTTTACACGGCTGAACATCTGGCTGATCGGCTTACATATTTAGAAATATCTTAAGAAATGCAGGCAGAATTTGGGAAAATTAAGGTTCCTGTTCAATTTAGAAAACCTGCCGCCTCATTTACACGTCTTTCCCCGACGGAACCATCAACCCTCCCCCATCCCTCTCTAAAAAGATGTTTAACATTTTTTTAACATTTCAGAACGGGCAAGCGCACGAAGTGGGGCCTTCTCAGAGATATCGTCAATGCTTGTGTTAGGTATTACAAAAACAATTTTATGGATGGATTTAGGCAGGTAATTGATTACCGTTACTATTGCCATTTCATTATTTACCTTCTGTGATGATAATTGTTATTGACAAGCAAAACCAAGACTATATGCTTGGATAATATTACTGTAAACAACGTTCTAATCAAATTTAGAGATCAATCATAGTGATGTTTGATAATAAAAGTTTAGTCTTTTTGTTCATTTGATAAGTACTAAATATTCATTTGTTTTGTTTGGCGAATGACATAAGAAATATAATAATGATATTATGAATGTGGTGATTGTATTCTCTGAAAATTTTGCTAGGGGCTTGGACTAAGACCTTTTGGTTGGGAACGAGGAGGTGCAGGATTTTGCCTTTGTCGCGAAATGCCGGGTACCACCACTCAACGGGGGGTATCTTAATCTAAAGAATTTTTTTTAATGAAGACGCTAACAATAATTAACAAATCCCCTCAGAGCCGCTGCTACATGTCTTTATTGCGATTAAAAGCAAATTTTAAACTAAATTTAAGTAATTAAACCGGAGCGAGCGGAGTTTCCAGTGAGAGTGCTGAGTGAAAAAGTCGTAAAAATTTCTTTTATGTCCGTTTCTGTTATTCATAACTCTTCTTGGGATGGATGGATTTCGGTAAATTTTTTATTAGACAGCAAAAGTGCCTTTAGTTGAATGCGGAGAGCTCCGACCCTATATTCGGTGTCAAAATGACAAAAACAGGTTTTGAAATCTTTTCTGTCAAATCTGGCCATACGTATACCAGTGTTTCGCAGCCTATATCTCGCGACACAAGCTTTGCATCGAAAACTGAAAGACAACTAATCAGAATCAGCTTATCGGTATCTACAACTTTGCAGACCACGTATTTTTGTGGGGCCGAATATGGTTTGTGGACCCTTTGCCTTAAATAGCGATTTTCCAATTTTCGGCATGTTATTGCTAATTTATACATTACAATAAGTGCTTATTGGTTATCAAACACGCTGGATAGGATGGCGTTGCTGTCTAGAGTCTAACCTGACTATATTATACGTTTTGATGGGAATTCAAGGGTTGTACTGTCGACGAACCCGATTTTCAAAATGTATTGAGTTTTCATTTGTCTGATTATGTGTTGCGTGCATGGCATTAAGATGGTCTATATAGGTTTTCCGCTAGGCTGAATACGACGGTTTGTTTATCTAGGGTGTAGCACGAGTATCTATTGCCTTTTAGACGTTTTGATTGTGTTTAATGCCAATGAACCCTATTTCTAGAATATAGTGGGTCTTCAGTAGTTTGGTACATAGCGTCACAAATAGTCTATATAGCGATTATTTGGTATGCTGAATACAGTGATTTGGCTATCTAGAATGCAGTTTGGCTATATAATATTTCATGCCATTTCATCGGGTTTCAATGCGTTTAGGATGGATGAGCCCGATTTCCAAAATATAGTCTGTTCTTCACGTTTGGTTACGTATTGCGTACAGGTCATCAAGAATAATTGTCTATATAGGTATTCCGGTAAGCTGAACAGGATGATTTGGTTTTTTACAGACCAACACAAATACTTGATGCATTGTCAGTTGTTTTCGATGGGTTTAGGGTCGACGAAGTGTTGAGATTTTTAATGGGTTCAGGGTTCGGGAAGTTTTTTAGGGTGGCATATACATCAGACACAGCCTGTAACATGCTATTACACAAAATGATAAAAACGAAATCACGTTCGCATCGTTTCACCTTCGCTTGCGAGTTACTACTTTAATATGCGTAGAACAATATTGTCAGTATTTTGCGTCAGCTATGTGTGTTTTACTTGTGGAAGTAAAAATACTTTGCTATGCGGGGCCCAAAAATTTACCTGGTGTACGAACCGCGAAACTGCGACAGTTTTTCCGGGGTAAACAATAAATTTTGAAAATGCAGGGCGTGGGTTTGTTCTGTATTCCTCTATTTTGAAATGTGTCTTGTAAACATCAGTTTGTATACTAAGACCTATATTTTTGTCATGTTGCATTTTTTGTGGAAATTTTCATGCTGCGACAGAGCTTTAGTCTTGCGGTAAATATCTGAAAAAATTTCCCTGCTGGAAAATTTTTAATTTCCACAGCCAAAATATAGTGATTTGGCGTATCGAAGTAGACTTTGATTATGTTCGGAATTGTTTTTGCATTATTTTCCTACATGGTTTCTTTTTCACAAAACCGAATGGGTTTTTCAAAAATTTCTGAAAAATTTTCCTGCTGGGAAATATTTCATCTCCACGTCCAAAATATACTGATATAGCGTATCGAAATAGACTTTGATTTTGTTCGGAATTATTATTGTTCATGATTTGCCTACACTTTTTTTTCAAAAACCCGAACGGGTTTTTCAAAAATTAGGTTTTGTATTAATTAGAGGTGCTGATTGAAAATGTATTTGGTAATGTATAATGTTATGGCATTAGTAACTGGAAACCCGGTCCTGGCAACGGAAAAATTATTTAGTAAATTTTGTTTTGAAATTTTTCGATGTTTTAGCTCGTTTTATAGTCTTGACACTCACAGTGATACTCATACTCACAGTGATGAATTTCTTTTAAAACGGAGGCAACAAATATTCTTGTAAATAGTCGATATACAAAGACCTCCAGTCTTCTTTCATTTTGCTTTAACATTGGCCACGCTTCGCAGCTATAAAGCAGGACGGATCTGACGCTGGCCATATATACACGTCTTTTCGTCTTCATAAAGACTGACCTCTTGAACCATAGGTTACCGCTTACCAGCTTTGATTATTCTGGATGTAATATCAATATTTGCAGAACCTGATCCTTCGACTTCACTGCCCAGATATTTGAAAGATGTTACTTGCTCGATAGGCAGACCGTTTACAGTGACTGCTATAGGCAAGTCTCCACCGCAACTCATAACCTTAGTCTTTTTATGGCGCACAACTAAGCCAATCCGGGTAGCTGTACTATATAGGCGAACGATCACTGCTTGTACATTTTTCTCGGTTTCAGCCAGCAAAGCAATGTCTTCCGCGTAGGTGAGGTCTGTGATCAATGTTCCGTCTCCGATATCGAATCCATCCGTTGACGTTAAATCATTGTTAAGCACCCGTTCATTGGCAATATTGAACAGCATTGGCGAAGCTATTGTACCTTGTCTGATACTCATATCGACACCAAATGGCGTTGATAGTTGACCATATACACGTATGGCACAACTGGTCTGATTGTAGATTGTCATTATGACATTGACTAGTTTCAAAGGCACACCAGTGCTTTCCATAATGAGCCACATCGCTTCCCTGTGGACAGAATCGAATGCTGCAGAAAAGTCTACAAAACAGGCACAAAACGGTTTTTTAATTCATTTCTGCGTTCTATTAGCTGCCTCAAACTGAATATCTTGTTCTATGCAGCCTCTGATGCGCCTGAAGTCTGCTTGAGATTCCCGTGTTGAATTTCACGGACGTCCTTTATGCGGTTTACTATGACAATTTCTAGGATCTTCAGTGCAATGTCCACAAGGCTGATGCCCTGGTAGTTGCCAATTTTGTCTGCAACCTGTCTTAAACAGCGGGAGGGCAACAGCACATTTCCAGCCTTCCGGTACCTTTTCCTCGAGCCAACACTGTTTGAGGACTTTTAGCAAGGCATCAAAACCGTCCGCACCACACGATTTCCAACATTCAGCAGGAATTTCGTCTTCACCTGGTGCCTTGTTTGCTTCTAACTGCTTTATTGCTTTACGCACTTCATCTGTCTGATGGTGGGTCTGTCGATGCATTCGTAACAGGGCTTTGATCCAATTCTTGTTTCATAACGGGGTTGACAGGTTGTGGTCTGTTGAACAACATGTTGAAATGTTCAGCGCATCTAGCCACTTTGGAGTCCTTATCGGGCAGTGTCTGGCCATTCAATCCCACAATGGTTTATGGAACACAGGTGTTATTTCGACCTAACTTCAGCATCTGGAACAGCTTTCGAGAATCACCGGCTGCTTAAGTTTGCTACATTTCCTCAGCGAATCGATTCCAGACTCGAGATCTCTTTTCGGTGCGATACGAACTTCTCGTTTGTATTTACCGTTCGAATTTTTTCTATCAGTTCTGATGTGCCATTTTGTATCCAAGCTGAGTTGGCCCTTTTGATACGGAACAGAATTTTGCCCCAGAACATATTCGGCAGCATCTACTACACCTGATTGAAGTTTGTACCAGGAGTCTTGTAAAGAATCTTCAATGTCTGCGCTGCCTAGATTCTGTGAGATTTTCTCCTGAAAGGCCAGTTGATGGTCTGTGATCTTCAGCCGTTGGACAATGTATCGCTTTGCATTTTGCGTGGGTTTTCGAATAGCAAAACGCAATTTCAATTTTAAAGACACCAGTGTATGATCGCTGGCCCAACTTGTACCCCAATACGATCGCGAATCCACTTCAGAGCTTTTAACCCTTGACTTGACCAGACTGTAGTCGATTTGCTTGAAATGCTTGCCATCAGGGCTCTTCCAAGTGAATGGATGCCGCTTTTTGTGCCGAAAGTTAGTGTTGTGTGCGAATTTGCTCTAAAATTGAGTTCAATCTGTCATAATTACTGTTTCTGTCGCCAACGGCGTACTTTCCAACGTATTTCGGGTTTTCCAACTATAAACCTAGCGTAGAAGTTGCCCCCAACAACTGTTAAATCATAAGACTTTACGGAGCCCAACACGCTTTCGAGTTCATGATAGAAGTCATCTTTGACACTATCGTCAGCACTTTCAGTTGGAGTATACACTGTAATAATTGTCATTGGCAACGGTCTAGTATCTGAACGCATCACCACCAGACGAGGAGAATTACATTTGAAGTCTAGCACAGCACTTTCAAGCTTCTTACTGACTGCTATGCCAACGCCATACAATCTTGATCTATCGACTGGGCCAGACCAGAACAGTTTGTAATGCCAAAAATGTATTACAAAACATGCTCAAAAAGTCAAATTCCACCGCACCAGATTTCCACAAGCCTGAAAGTGGGACCCCCATAGAAATTCCCTTCCCATGTTTTTTCGACGAGTGGAAAGTATACGGAGAGATACGCCCTGAATTTTTGAGTTGGGCACGAACTGAAAAATACTTGTTTTTTGCCACGGGGCAACGAAGAGTCATGTTTTGTAATTGAAATAAAAAATGTACGTGTAAAAAAGTTACGAAATGGATACTTGTCACGTGTTCGTGGCTTTGCAGGAGATTTTTTATTTTAAATAACTGTAGTTATGTACTTTTGCGATAAGTAAACCAATACAGTGAACACACGATCATAATGTATTGATTAGTTTCTTTTGATATGACAAATTTGGAGCGCAATTTTTGCATGTTGCGTTTTAGACCTTTGAATCTGTAGATACATCTTATGAAGGGAAATTTTTACTTGTACACACCATAACATCTGAATCGCAATCTCAATTTTTTTGTATCAACAGCATTATGTACATGCATGGGCGAGATCCGAAGCCCCAAAAGGGATTGAAGATCCGACAGGGGGAGGTCGTCGCCAGGGGGATCAGGCTGGGCGGGGGTGGGTGGAAGGTCGTGAGAGTGAGAAATGTGGGAACTCAACATTTCGTGGCACTCATTTTACCGATTTTCCCCTATTTTGTCAATTTTTACCAATTTCGCTCCATTTTTGCTCTTTTTACCCGATTTTTGCCAAAATTTTCTGCTCACCGTCGACACGCAGGTAGTTGTTATTTAGAATCTGTTACGTTTTACTTGTTTAAAATTTGTATGTACTGTGGTTTGTGGCGAGTACTTAACGATCTGCTCGATATTCACTCGTGCCTTACTCTAAAAGGTTCTAAAAATAGGATTATTAATATGTTGCAAATCTCGATTTAACCAGTCGGTCGAAATTCGACTGTCGTTGTTGGCGAGTAACTGTATTTTTTATTACAGGATGCAATTGATTTATTTCTTGGGAATTATATTATCGACGAAGAAAATTTAACTAGTCCGTTAAGAAGCGAGTGGGATTGGCGGTTCGCCGCGGTAATTATCGCTGAACTTATATTTAATTTGGGTTGTTTCTTTTGTAGACATTTTTTGCCAGTCGCTTTTCCTGTCCTTTTCCATTGTACTGTTAGTTATTGAAAAACATATATTTGTATTAGAAGGACGTGACGCGGCTGCACTGCGCACTTCCAACGCAATGCCCATACGACCGCGGTTATCGTAACCTCAAGGCGGACCTACTGGACTTAATTTTCTTGGTCGGTTCCAGGGAGCTATGGAGCTTATCAAGCAACAGGACCGCTCCGCAGGATGGGTTGCACCCGTAGTCTATGTGGTACTACTTTTGAGGTTCCCAGGGAGGTTGACTTTGTCACCTGTTCACAGGCCAGAGAGACCATACCACTATTCCCTATTATCGTTCCACCTGGAAGTGTCAAGGCAACGATTGGGAAGTGGAACTTATTTTGGACAGTAGGCCCCATTAGGGTACGAAAATCCCTAGACGTTTTACGTCCGATCGTAACTGGACAGTTCAACCCTGACTCATAGTTTGCTATTCGCGAGGCGGTGGGGAGTGAAAGAACGAATTCACGCGTCACACGAGTGGTACCGATACATTAGCAGAATCAGAGGGCGTCGCTAAAGCTTGCAACCTCGTTGTCGTCAAGGCTAAGGGCTGGTCTTGATCTGGGGCGACGATTTCGAACCCCTTCAATGCGTATCGCTAACGAGGGCACCAAAACACTGTGACAAACCAGAATTTTATGGTTATGATTTATTGACAAGCAAATCGTATATCATATATCGATACATACACACATGCATACATACGTGCAGAGGTAGCATCAAGTTACCACGCAATGGGAATATGACAACGAACAGGTAACGTTATAGCTGTTCATCCAGGTCGCATGTCTGCGTACGGTATACCTACTGTTCGAGTTCGTATATCAAGATCGGGGTTCTCGCCTTATTAATCAAACGCACACAGCTATGGGAGTTAGATCAAATTTCTCTGCTAATCGCTGTCAAATCTTTTGATGACGGCTGCGCTTATCGTACTCTCAATATACGGAACAGGGGTATCAGCTAGCACGGATCGTGCGATAATCAGTTATCGGGAGGCGCCAAAGAGAGAACTGCTCGTTCTATGCTAAGTACAGAAGGCTAGTTAGCTGGTTCGGATAAGTTAAGGGCGGCTAGAGTCACTCAGCGGATACTCGGGATCAAAAGTACGCAACAAGGAAAACAGGGAGATAATGCTAGTTCGAGTTTGCTCATCCTACTCTAATTTGAATCACTTGGTAACGGTGCACGATACGGTTATATAATACGGCATAAGATACAATAAGGTACAAGATATAGGTAACAAATCAATAATAATAAGAACAATAATCTTACGTGGTATCAACGTACAAATAGATACAGTTATATATACATAAAGATACAATACAACAGATGTTGCAGTACGACTCCTAGAATAGTGCGATTCATTCGAATGATCAGATATAAAAGTGAACAAAATGATATACTTTTCCTGGTTCAGCTTGTTAGTAATGCATGAGCAATTAAGCATGTATACAATTTATGCCTCTACAAAATTTTCGCGGGAAAGGCGACAACGTTTGCCGGTAACGAAGTTTTACTTCTTTTGGGTCGGAATTTTGGTGCTCCAGGGTATGACTTTCATCATACACAGAGATATACGTATGTACGCACAATCATGCAGGGAAATTTTAAACAACTTCATATGTTTGCGATTGCTTTTATTTCAGCTCGGCTCAACTTGTCCGATGGCCAGTTCATCGAGACTTAAAATACCTAGCGTGACTGGCTAAGCATGCAAATACGGCAAATGGGTAATATATGTAACGTGCCGAGTGTGCAGGTCGTTTTACAGACGCGCCCGTCCGCTCCAAGCAAAGCCGCACCCGTCCGCAAAGAGCAGCCGAGTACGTCCGCAGACAAATTTGTTTTGTTGCCGATATAGCAGCCTAAAACCGTCCGCTGTAGCAGGTTCTAGGGGGCTACAGTGGGTTCGGGTGGCTTTTTTTATAGGTCGAGATGTATATTTTTGTACCAGGTTCAGCGAGGAGAACACAACGATCGGTAACATGCCCATCGGGAAAATTTCCTCAATTTCCATTGCGGTACTGTACCCAAGGGCACCACAGGCTTAACCCAGGCTCAAGCGAAAGCCTTGGGTACGTGGAACCCAAATATAATATTAATATACTCAGATATAAATTATTAAAATAACTAATTGATTTTAATCAAAATATATATTCAATTTCTGAGGGTACTCCCACTTAATCTTTAATAAGTCGTGGGTCCCAATCAGATTTCCATGGGACCGGTCTCTTTGGAAAGTCCGAGAAATTCAGTACAAGAAAAGTTTTCATTTCTCAACGGTTCCGGAGATATGGGCCGGAACCGCTAGGACCCTCAATTCCGAATATTCAGAATTGACATTTTAAATCGCCTTATCAGCTTACTTAGCCAGTGAAAATGAACTCTGGTAGCTGATATTTTGGTTGACTTTACAAATTTCCAGTGTATTTCGCAAACTTCAACACTGGTAAATTTGGTAAAAGACAAATTTTACTAATAAATTTTGGAAATTTGACTCATTTGTAAATTAGCGGATAGCTATAAATTTTTGGAGTCCTTACCTGTGAGGACGGTCGAGACGAGTTCCTCGTCAAGACCAACTCTTTTTGTATAAATTCGCTACGTTTCCCTTAATTCTATCGCGCAATTTCCACGCCAATTTCCTACAAATTTGGTTAATTCGGCTGTTGCACCGCTCTTTCAATTCGCGGGTCAGGAATGTTAAGGTACCCACTTAAGTGCCTCGCCAAATACGGTCGATCATACATACAGTAAGCACAAAATATCCGAAATCAACGATACAGACTCAAAATCAGTACAATTATGGACATTATATGTGCACTATATGTATCAAAAATTGCGGATCGGAGGTAAAGTACAACCAGATACCTCACCCAACCCGATCGACCAACACCAAGTTAACAACTTATACGAAAATGACCAGGGTCATGCAAGTTTCGCATGGCCTGCATAAATATTAACAGCGATTGGCAGAATGGGATGTGAACAATAGGTAGTATCAAGGGTACAATCAAATAAATGCAATACAATTATATTACGGCAATAAAGTGATCAACTACATTATGGATGTAAATAAATATATGATATATATGTCTTAATGGCAACTTCAAATGGTATAGGTACAAACGAATCAATACTGCCATGGCAATGCAATTATATACGGGAACAATGGTCCAATTTATGTACAAACGAATCAGTACGGTCATGGCAATGCAATTATATTCGGGAACAATAGTACACTTTGAGAATACGTGCCTTTATGGCAACAATAAGCAACGGTAATAATACGATAATCATGTGATAATGGTACAATATTGATACATATACTCATGGAAATGTCGACGGTGCGGATTGTGGTACTGGTAATAGGATATGGTAAATATATATAGGTATATAACGACGCCGTCACACGTAACGATTCATGGTCTGCGATGCATAACAACTATACGTAAGCCACAATATTGTTCCGTACGATCGGTTCTTTCGTACGGTCAGGTCGACGCATGACCTAGACTTGCGCAAGTACGACTATCGGTTGTTAAATTTTTATACATATGCAGTGATCGAGGAAGTGGCTTCAAGTTCATTCAAAACCATTGTTCTTGGAAATCAGTTTCTAGGGCGGTTTGTCACCAAAATTCGTAAATGTCCTGTAGCCTATGGTAAAGATTAATCTATCACGTAACGATCCAGCATGGATCTATTACATATTAAAAATAGTGCATTTCTCCGATAATGATAAGGTTCATTAATTTGTCATAGGAGATATCGTTATGCAGTCAAGCTCAGAAACAAAAGCTCGCGAAATGTTCACGAAAAATTAACTCCTGTTCAGTTGGTATTCCAGAATCTTTCGCGAAATGTTAGCGAACGATTAGCGAAAAACATGCGTTTATTACTTAGCGTGACTGTAGAAGTCTTTTAAGTCCGGTACGATGTGGAAATTATTTGAACTGTTTAATGACGACTCTTGTGATCATTATTTTCTGGCTTTTTTAAATTAGGGTTTGAAACAGGCAGGGGCTGAATTCCCATCACAGAGTTACAAATTCTATTCAATCACATAAATAGTTTAACCACAACATAAACATTTTTTCAGAGTTTCTTGGTTCGTTTATATACTATTTTAACGTTTTTCATTACACCGAATTCTGCATTTTTTTAGATTTCGAAGCACGCTGCCGAACCGTGGGGTGCCTCACATTTCATACCCACTGGCAAATCTGGGGTCCCCTAGTTCTGAACCAGGCCCTCTCCAGGTTTATGCTCATTGGCGAATATCGTTGCAAAGCACCCTGCCGAACCGTTATTATAATCGTTGTGTCCAAACTCTTAGCTAATAAGTTAAATACTTATTAGCTACAGGCGCGACCAAAAGTAACTGCAATCCAAAACGATCGAAATCGATCGGAGTTTCATTTTATCGAATCTATCGAAATTTCGTTTAAACAAAATCGATCGAAATATCCATCTATTGTTTTGCACTTAATTCTGGCCGTGACTGTATTTGTTGTATATATGTGTCACTGTCTCGATATGTCGTATCTATGTATTTCGCTCTGCAATTCCTATTAATTGCATCTGCAGCTCTTCTTTTTTATTATATTATATCCCTATTCCCACTCTTTTGTTTATGTTAACTAATTTTTTACACAATACTTGTGTAAAAAATTAGTTATGTTTGGGTTGTAGCTACCGTTTTCGGAATTCCTGCTCCCAGCTATATTATGTACCTTTTACGTGTTGCTTAATATGACGAAATGTGTGTACGAGTGTGATGAACGTTTCTGCCAAAGGACCTAATACCTATCTGCGTTAGAGTGCGCCTGCAGCTACGAATATCGTACCTTTGGTAAGGACGTCTCACACACGCTACACCACGACATTTGGGAACGAGGTGACACTGTCATAAAGCAATAATAATTGTTAACGACCATGGTAGTGTCTGTTGCCAACCCAGGTAGATCTTCGGCCAACCAATTTAACTGTAACCTCTCGCAGCCAAACGAAAACGATAGAACGTTGCAAGTAACAGTATGTCGTAATTTTTTCTTCCCAACCTTCTTTCTCGACCTGAAAAAAGATGAGCGCGCCACATGCTGCCATGCCTTAACGATAAAGGACGGGAATTAGAAGGAAGTTTTTGTCACCAACTTATTCTCTGAACGTACATCTATCTATGCGACCGAGCGAAAGCTTAGTACGACAGCGACACCATCTGTGTGATAATCCAGCTGACCGCTATCATAACCTTCGACTTAGAAGGAATTGCTCCCCATGTTAAAATGTATCGCTGATGTGGTACGAAGAAAAACTTGCAACATATACAGTTTCCACATTGTGCTGACCTTTCCAATCGCCTAAAACATGTTGCGATGTCCATGGGGGCCCCATGTTCATTCTGGTGAAAAAACCTCGAATGGGGGTGGGCGAAATCTCAATTTTTTGCCCATGTTATGTGACAGATATACTTTTTGGCTTGGTTTTTGATATGTGTAGTCATTTTCGGCCCTGGTAGTATTATTAGCAGTGGTTAACCTTATTAAGTCACACAAAATATAGTAAAAAGTCTTGAACTCAACGTATTTTAATTTTTATATGTTCCGGATCAATATGTAACATGAGGAGCTTTCTGAAGAGGGTTAGAGGTTAACGTGGCGGATTTGGACGTGTGTAGATGGGGGATGGCTGAGTTGGGGTCGCCCATCCCATAACGCATACATGCTCATATGGGCGACAGGGGGATTATCTCCCTGAAATGTCGGACCCACCCCTCTGTGGGAAGAGCCGACCCCCTCGCTGGCAGGTGCCTGATTCTGACCCCACCTGGCGGCGGCGCAGGCGCTGAACCCATAGGCGAACCCAAGTTCCCGCACCCCTCTCCTCCACGGCGACCGGCTGCTTTCCTTGAGAGAGGCCGAACGCCGATTCTACACCGCTGAAGATCAAAGTATCTCCTGGGACCCCGGAACTTGGGAATCTATGCCAAAATGGAAAGGCTAGTACGTATTGCATTTGCGCAACTGATAAAGATAAAGACTTTTAGAGTATATTTCTGCCACACGGATTAGCCTCTGCCAAAGAGCCATTAGCAACCCATTAGCTAAGTAACGCATTTTATCGCTTTTCTTCGAAGCGTTGGGCGCAGAATTTCTATACTACATGCACAGAGAATAGGCGAATGCATATGTATTGCGATCAATGCCACTGTAGAGTTTAACGACTTCACGCTATAATTGTGCTTTAACATCATCGAAAATATTTAATGAGCTTTTTTCAAATTAGCTTATTTTGAGTTACGCCTATAATTGGCATTGTCTCTGAAATATATTTTGAGTTACGCCGTTGGCATTATATTATGTAAGATAACAACAGTGAGTTGCATGGAATATCTTATTGCTATAATATTATATAATATGTACTACCTCTTCATTTTTCAGGTTCCCCTTGGATTCCTTTTGGCCGTGTCAATGTTCGTCCTGTGCTTAACGTTTGAGACCGGTAGTTGAAATACTTTCACTATATTCAAGTTATTCTAAATATTTTCACTTCTTAATTTGACGGTTTTGCGATTGGATAAACAGAATGCGTAACTTTTCGATTATCGATGTCTCCATCCCCAACAGATGGAAAAATATTGTAAATTTTTGTGTCAATGCTCTGTAGATAACCTAAAGGTGTTGTACTCTGACAAACGATTTAATAGATTGTGAATTGAAGTGTGCAGGTTTCGTTTACAAATAGCTGGTTTTTGTGAGATTATTGCATTTGCGGGAACAGTTGTGAGATTAATTGAAACGGAGCGAGCGGAGTTTCTGCTTAGTGCGCTAGGGAGGGATCGTAAAAATTTGTTTTTGTTTGTCGCTATTGTGACAAGGTATCATCACATTCGTAAATTTAGTAGTTAGATTCTTTATCCGCCCCAGAGGCCCGTATGTATCTGATGTGTCAATCCTACTACGGTATGTATGTATGATGTTTTCTACGGGTGTTTTAATACGATATGATCTGATTGTTTACTTCTGTGCGTATTGTTAAATTGTTTACGATATGTGCAACTGTCTCATTTCAGGCGGTTTTGATACACACACCGTTGCAATACGTAATATGAGTAAATAATAGTAACTATACTATGTGTGATGTTCCAATCGTATGTTGGAATCGGTTTAGTGTTTGTATATTCCATCTTATGTGCGTGGTATACTGACGATGTATGTACAATAGGACTTAAGCTGTGTTGTATATTCTTGGCATGTACTGGAATAAATGAGATGCTATTATTAACTGGAGAAAAATGGGTAGGTGGGATGACCTAGGTATTTATAGATTTTGATACCATTTTATTTCGGGCGGAGTCCAGATTATCTAAAATGAATTTGGTACCCTTTAATCAAGTAGTTAAGGAGTTTGGGGGCATCCCCCATGTCACCTTTTACATTCCGAATAAATAGATCGTTAAAATTTATGAAACGTTAGGATCGTACCGAAGACCCTGGAAATAGTTAAAATTAAGAGAGCTTTGAACAATATTTTGTGTGTTATGACCTGTTGTAGTGTCGTTTATATGTTGTGAGTGTCAGTAATGAGTGCCTTTTGTGTTGACACCTAATTAGCGGATATGTGCGTGTATATGTGCTGAATCCGCATCTAAATTTTGGAAAAATGTTTTGAGTTAACAATTCGGCGAATTTCATAAAAAGTCTTTCTCTAGAACAAAAATTAAAACCTAAGCTAAGGAGCGGATTTCAAAATTCCAAGAACTGGTGGCTTCTCTGGCAACTATCATATTAAAATCTTAAGAGTTAGAGAGGTTTCAGAACTAGGTTTTCATTTAGTTCCCGGGAATTGGGACGAGAAAAGTTTATTTAAACCCTTGCGCAGCGAGTTTAAGCAATTCAGTTCCAATCGGCGCTCAAACAATTTAACGCATGCAAGAATCTTTACAATCTAAGCGTATTCAGCATATCCTGTGCGTAATGTAAGTGTATGTTTATATGTGTATTTTAATAGATAAGTGTGATAATAAACTATTGGGTGAACAATCAATTTTTTGATCGAAATTTGTTCGACTGTGCATTCTACAAGCATAGGTAGCACCCAAACCACCCATCGTTTGTACGATCGAGAGAGTGTAATCTAACGTGGATAATACGTATCCTAGACCCACGTAGGTTAACTATCATTCGTAGTTCATCTTGGGTTGGATGGATATCGATAAATTTTTGATTCGGTATCAAAAGTGAGCCCTTTTGTTGAATTGGAATACCTGCGACCAATTGCAACACAGGTCAAAAAGGCAGAACAGGTTTTGTTAAGAGTTTTTTGCCAAATCTGGCCAATCTGTGCCAGTCTTTCACAGCCCATATCCAGCTGAATGGGAACAGCTGCAATCCCATTATCACGTCAGAATGGCAGAAGAGGTTTTTTCAGAGATCTTTGCCAAATCTGGCCATACGGGTACCAGCGTTTAGCAGCCCATATCTCGCGACATAGGCTTCGCATCGAGAAACGGATACCACCACGAAAAACGTGATCAGCCCTTTCAGATTAACAACTGATCGTGATTTGTGGCACCACTCCCTGTGCAGCTGTGGCCTTGAATATGTTTCGCCGAACCTTTGCAAGGAATGGTGATTTTTCAAATCTGTCGAGATTTCTCGATTACGCAAACTAATTGTGGCATGATGGTGTTTTATAAGCAAATGGTTGCGTGGAATTTCCTCGGTATTTTATTTTAGTTTCGCACAGTTAGCTAGCACTCTTTTAGGCAACGTAACATGTTACTTTTATACATAGTACATGTTACTTTTATACATAGTACATGTTCGCTATTATTCCAGTGTACAACACATTTAGTTCAATAAGATTGCCATACTCGGTAAATAAAATGCCTGATTACTTTACCGATTTCAGAGTTATTCTTTACTCTCTTTTGGCTGGCATGTGCAATGGCTTTGTTGGCGTTCATTTTTGCGTATGGTGAAGAATTCGTGAATCGACCGAAGCTGAAAATAGAGTGAAGATATAGTTTATTGTAGTGTAGTTTAGATTATACATATTAATCGTGGATATATCTTATATTTAAAAATTGTTGCGGAGAATGTATGTAGTGTGCAGATAAAATTTGTATGTATATTGTACAGTTATGACTGTGATATTAAATGATGTAAACAAATTCATAAGCTATTTTTAGCGACGCCACCGACCGGGCTGACAGGTATTATAATATCTTTTGGAATGTGCGGTAATGTTCATCAAAAATCTAGCAAGCGCAGAAAACTTTTTAGCTTCGTAACACCTTCAACGTTTCAAAAGTACTAATATCTCGATAATACAATAATGGTTTCGTGATATTCTTTTTCAGCACAATACAAAACTACAGTAGCTTTATTTCCTTCAGTTACTCACTGGTATTTCTGTATAAGTAGAGTAGAGATAACGGCGTATGGTCGTGATGAAAAGCTTTTTTACAGCATCTTGAGCCCCGGTTGGAGTTTTATCTTCAAAATTTGTTCCTAGGACCTAGTATTGGAGATATATTGTGCGTAACAGTATCGGCGGTGTCGCGTTTCTTTATTCTCATCTTGCGCAGTTATTATGTTTGTTCTTATTTCGAACAGCTACGGACAGACATAAAACCAAAATGTTCTCAACATGTCAGTGGAAAGTTTTTGTATGCGGTTAGCGGAAGATTTTGTTATTTCTGCCCTTAACTGCGTGTTATAACTGCAAACTGGATAATGTATTTCAGGAGGTCATTTATGGCTGTAATTAACTTATGTCCACGATAGTTTTATTATGGTTTTTATGTTCCATGCCATCATGTTGATCTCAAAAATAGTAACAACTGGATGTAATTTAAATGAGTTTAATCAGAAGAAGGCTGTTGTTGAACCAGTTAGAGGAGCGGGTTGTTCTCACCATTCCGAGGAAGGGTGATAGATATGGTGTGAAGGGATTTTGGCCCTCAGAGGGCATAATCCGTTCGTCCCATTCCACTATGAACACCTAAGCGTGTTATTGTACTGCGTTGAATTTGATGTATATATTATCGCTTATAAGCAACATGCAAAGATTTTGTACCATATAGGACTATCTTGTCATTAAGCATGTAACTTACATATTTATTATTATTAACGGAAATGTGTCAATATTTAATGATAAAAGCCGCCACCATGCAGCATTAAATATAATGCAGTCTTCTCATGGGTCGCCTAGGCGCTGTAGTATTCGTTGATTTAGTCCTTTCTTTGTACGCCGTGCAAAATCTTCACATCAAATCTATTTTTAGCAAAAACTGAAGAAGAAATTACGCCTATTAAATTTGTATCGTTAAGAGAAGCTTCTTGACAGTCAGCCGTCCAATTGTCATCGCCCAGACGTTAGGCCGTGGACCAGCCGCTGGCTGACAACCAGTCGAAAAGTTTACCGGCCGACGGCTTGAGTTCAAAACATAGCTGTGCGCGGGTTCCCTTAATAGCAGAGCTGTGTGCGGGTAACGGTACCTGCGGGCTGGGCCGGGTACGGGCTCAAAGGTTTCGGAAAGTAATCGCAAAATAGCACAACTCCGAGTACCGAGCGGTGCTCCACTTGCAAAAATAACTACCCAATGTTTTGCGACCAGAAATGGAGTTAGAATCAGTGGGTCATTCGTGAGTCATGTGGGTCACCATGTTTGGTGGGTCACGATGAGTCGTGTGGGTCGTGGGTTACGTTGTTGACAGTAGGGTCAACCGCGTTCAAGAAACTAACTTGTTCCTTTTCGGTTGCACTGTAGAAACTACTAAGCAGTTCCCTTTAGTGGACGCTGTAGACCACAAGGAGGCTCTATTTACTAGGCTTTGCAAATTACGGTTTCTTTAGGATGCTACAAATTCCAGTGCTGGCACGGACGACCGCCTCCCTGAATGCGTGCGAGCTTCCATTTGAGTGGTTGGTAGAGAGGTGGGCTGCGAAAGCGGAGCACGTCCTTGTCGTGAAGCTTGGGCAGCGAGAGATCGCTGTCGAACAATCCGCTATCAAAAAGTTAAGATAATAAAATAATGACTTTAAAACGCAAAGTTCCTTCGGCCACGTTTTTAGCTTTAGCTCTTAGTGTACTTTAGAGTTTACTTTACAGTGCCAGTAGAGTACTTTTTCCGACGAGAATAATGGGTCAAAACTGTTTATGTGTTTGGAACCAATACTGAATAATAGTTATCTTCAAGAAACTACAATAGACGTATATTTGGACTTGCTTTTTTAAATATCACAATGTATAGAGTTATTAATATAGCATATATCATGCATTAAATATTTATACCGATGAAGTACGATGACTTGCACTTGTATTAAGTAATCTGTGGATAGCAAAATAATAACATGGTCGCTGCTATGGTCTGCAGATTTTTGCCAGGATGCTTACAACTGTGGACTAGTTTATTCCAGCCATTGTCAACATTACTGAGGGTATCGATTCTGATACATATAGTACCGTAAAATGACACCATTAGACTAAAATTCTTTTAAAACGGTCAGACGACCCATTGGGGTAATATAAAAGAAAGTGATGGTAAATTCACTTAGCAACACAACTCCTGAAGTTCACTATACACTTATATACATATACACCTTTGAGTTAGTTTGACTTTGTCAGGCGCTTCTTCACCGACTAAGGAAAAATGAGTCGGATTTTGGTTGAGTCTGAGCTTAAAATTGTTGGACTCGGTGAGTGAGTCAAACAAAAAAATTCATGTATTTTCGTCCTAAAGAAGCTCGTGGACTGGTGCTATAGGAATGGTATTAAAGTCTCTAAAGGTACGTGATAGTACATTTTAAAACGAGTTGCAATATATAGCCACCCAAAATATATATTTATATTAATCTACTTTGTCTTTTTACGCTAATTTTAAATACCCATTCAAAACTAAGATTTATATCTGTATCAATTATATTGCAAAACCGGTGGTTGCAATCAACTTATGATTAACCCAAAGTTATATATGCATCTCAAATATGGCTGATTGGATGCAGAATACGTACCTATATAACATAATGTGTTTTCAGTACAATTACGCATTTCGCATCGTCAGTCAGGAAGCTTCAATGAGTCAATTCAAAACATATAAAAAGCCCAATTTGAGTATTGTGGCTGAAGTTTTATGTCCTCATTCATGATGTATATATAATTGTTAATAATATAATGTAGATATTTTGTTTTCAAACACAGCAAAGATGTACTGTTGTCATAATGTTCAAAACTTCACGTTCGTTTCTACATTGAAATCGGTCAGTTACTCTGTGCTCATATTAAAAGATATTTTGAGATGGTACTAAGAAACTAAGACGTTCGTTTGTTTATATACAAAACTTTGATGAGCTGATAGGTTTTATCTCATATAGCGTGATCTTATCTTTGTCTCATGCAGGCTAAGAAATTAAATTCTAAATTTAATACGAGGAATTGGCTAAGAGCCGTTATTTGCCTGCTCATAAGCACAAAACTGAATTTTTATCACCATAAATTGAATTTTTATTGCAACAGGTATAATGGCGAGATTTGTGAAATATTTATGACTTCATTTAGTTTTCGCAATTGACCATTAAAACTGAAAGCTCACACGGTATAACTATAAGAACGATTAGATCTCATACCGTTTCGTCAAACTATGATCAAGACATTTTTGCTTTCGAATGCTGCAAACAATTCAGGAATGTGTATCTTAACGTAATTCCAAAACCACCGATATGGGGCTTCCATTTTCGGACACCAAGTCAAAGTGTGAGCTTTTTGTTGCGGTCCTAGTGGCAGTGAATCAGCCTCGCACTTGCACGGATATATACCCGTGGTGGGCTAAAAAATTTTACACCTAGGTATACCTTTATGTTAAATATGCATAGGTGCTTATCTTTGTCCCTTTTGGGAATCGGCAGGTAATCCAGGAATCACATTAAGATAAGTCCAGCTAGTGGCCACTTTAACCAAACGGTTGCAACCATTGTAAGCAAAATGTGCACACCGAACGACTACATATAAAATTGTATGATGCGATTAAGGGACACTTAATTTAATGTATTGCAATGATACTAATTCACTGTTCTGCTTTCAGTGCAAACCACGCAGAAGACCAGACTGCTTGCTACATATCAAACGAGAACTCAAAAGCTGATAAAGATCATCATATGATAAATAAAATATTTCGACAACAATGGTAAACTCAAAAAAAGCAATCTAAACTGTCCATTAAAGTGGTGGTATTGCACAAATTATGGACACACTGTACCATAGGCACACAGTATACAAGTAAAGGACATGGAAAAGTTTTTGATATTGGGCATTTAAAAGACGTAATATATATACTGGGAAAATGTTCATTATTTACTACAGTATCCTCTAAATAAAGAAAATAACACCACGTTATATAGTTCAATTTACAACGCGCACAGTGATATCAATTGCGATGTCCTATTTTCATAAAATTTACGATTGCGTAAACTTTTACTGTTCCTTATTAGGAACTTATACTATACAGTTAATGTGCAATGGTATTGACCATATCTACATCAAGTTTAATGGTAGCGACATAGGAACATTGTGGACGCAATGGTAACCACAATATTAACATTTCCTGCGCAATGATAGCGACTAGGTAGTCCCAAAATCCTTGTCGACGTTGAACTAGAGCTCTCGCGCGGTAATGTCGCACTTGAGTCGTGTATACACGCTAAACTATCGGATGCAAAGTTGGAAGGCCGAACTGGGGCGCCAATTTCAAACTCCTTTAGGACATAATACCGTTACATATATACATCATCAGGGAACAAAATGATTTTTCAGTAATTATTTATTAACAAACAAATCGGTTACAGATTCGGCTATGTGTTAATACAATGCGGTCATACATTTCACGGCACAAGCATATAACAATTATGGTAATGAGAAAAACAATACAGCATAAGTACGTAGTTCACGCAGGTAATCAGGGGGGGTGCGGAGGAGGTTGGTGGTGGTGAGTCATGTGTTGGAGATGGTGGATGGATATATGTATATATGTGTAGGTATATATGTCTAGCATACATGTATAAATATGTGAACTTTATATATATAAAGATATATGCAAATAAATACATACACACATAAACACACATATAACTTTAAATTGGATATTGGCTTGCTATACGTATACTTATGTACACAGAAATACATGTATTTAATGTATATATAGCATACATATATGTATATTGCTAGTTCAAACGTTTCGGCCGTACCACGGGCCTCATCAGGCGGCTATAGGCTACCGCTACGTTTTGTTTTTCTTTATTGAGAAAATTACATACATAATAATACAAATGAAGTATAATATATACATACACACATACACACACAACATATACAGCAAAATATAAATGTTAACATATATAATATCTTCATTTATTCCCTTTTAGCACCATATTGATGCACCAATTGATATTTTCGTCGCCGCGCATGAACTGGGTGGTCGTAGACGAATGCCGTTATGACTACATTGCCTTCTGTTACAACACACAGTATGTAGCCTGGTTCACCCGTCCATCCTCGATAGCCAATGACTTTGTTGAATGTTTTGAAGTGTTCCATCCGGTTATCGTGTCGCTTGAAGTTATCATCGCCGTTGTACACCGTTTCGTAGATATTTGCCTTGTAATCGTTGATGAGACGTGAATTTCCACTGGCAACGTGACCAGTATGACCATGTACAAGGTGTTTACTGAAGTGGAGAAACATAGCTTGGATGAATGAAAGTGTAAACTGATTTAATAAATTGAAATACACTGGTATATATAAACATTTCATCCCTGCCAAAGGAATCATCAGATGGCTTTACACCGTATACACGGTATCGGCTACCATTATGTTTTTTCTTTTTACTTCAAATCAAACATATAACACAACTTAATAATATCATCATAATAATCAACATACAACATAGGGTATGATAATGATAATTCATACAAAGACTGTTTAAAAGTGTTTTCGTTCTTCATTATAAATTCCACCGCCTTGATAATTGCTTGTCGTCGTCGTTGAACCTTGAGTAAATTTTCTTCCTCTTTCGATCGCCCGTCGATATAGTCGCCTGTTGCTTCACATTGACGTCGAAACTCATCCACCCGATGTTGCCAATAATCAATATCCTTTTGAAGATAAACGTTGCGCACGTATTGTTCCATACGCTTCACGAATATTGATTCCAATGTATCGTTGACGAATCACTTTATCCAAATCGTACGTTGCGAGATGTTTCATAAATCTTGCTCCCATATAATGGTTGGTGAACGTATATCCTCGATAAATACCAACCGATCGTACCAATATAAGTCCGTGTTGATAAGGTATCGATAAGTTCATAAACAAATGTTCAAATACGTTGAATAGATAAACCATCTGTGCGTTCCATTTAAGACCTTTAGGTGGTTTGAGTCGAACGTTGAAGTGTAGATTTGATGATGTTTTATTGATCCATTTAATATCATAACCATTTGCTGGGTTCCATTTTTCGCTTGATCCGTTTGTCCAATCGTCGAAGCATAGACTTTTCGTACAATTTTCGAGGTTCCACGTGGTAGTAGTATTGCACTTTACACTTATGAACAATATAACCGTCTCCACAACAACAGCTACAAATAACACAGCATACAATAGAATAAAACGTTTGTTATCCATGTTTGATTCAACTGCTTTCTAGAGCTATTTAAGACATTTTATTCCAAAATACTTCTTTATTTGAGTTTATGTTCAATTCAGCTGTAAATTCTCCCATTGCGAAAATCACAATAGCCTTTTTCAACTCTTCCGCAAAATCAATAGAAAGCCTCAATTGTCCATCTGGTGGGTTTGAAAGATAATTGCAGTCACTACTGTGATCTCTGCTCAAATCAATACAAAATATTTGGTAACCTGCACCATGTCGAAAACCAACTTCGGTTAATCCCAAATTCTCTGTTCTGCTGTTTAATGCATATAATGTATTATAAAACAATCTCACATCATTACCAGCCTTACACGGTAAAGATATATTGCACGGGTATCTATCATCATTCATAAACACGGTAAAACTATTCATATCTGGTAAACTTAACTTAAACAAGTTTGATTTTGGTGCACCAGCATATGCTTCTTGTGTTATTCCCCAAATGTATATATATCCTACGGGGTAGTGCTCCTTCAAAAATTGTCCAATCCACATTCTGTAACCCTTTATTTACTGAAAGGGTTTGAATCTTGTACCGTATACTAGGAAATTTGACCCCACTACTATTTAAAATTTTATCTTGATATTCCAGAGCTTGTTTTGTCAGCCTTGCTTTTGGTATGTAAAGTTTAAAATCGTTTATTCGAACTAGAAGTTTATTAGCTGGTTCATGCAATAATATCAATGATGGTGAACTTCGAGTAAATTTAAACTCTAGTCTACTTTTCGGGGGTAGATAAGTCGGTGTTAAATGTGCGTCTGTAATGATAGGAAAGTAAAGTTCACATTTTTGTGACATTGAAGTCAAAGCATTCCTATAAACTGAGCCTTTGTTATCTTGTAGATCATCAAACATATACGTCTGATCTGGTTTATAGAGACATCCCGCTAAATATTGTTTCCTTTGCTCTTCACTCATGTGTAGCATGTACAATATATACGTCATCCAAGGGTAATGTTTTTGGTTAAAGGTTATTGGTTCTCCATTAATTTTCATTTCAACTGAAGAAAAAAGTGCGTAGCCAAACATATTGCATGGTGTAAATTTAAGATTTGCCTCTTTAATCTCTTTGCCATCACCCTTTATAATTTGAAATTCAATATATGCGAAAATTTCTGATATATCAACTAAATCAAAAGCACTTTCACCAATTTTAAAACGAAACGAATCATCCGTATCTATGCTTGGTAACGTTGTTTCACATGCGACTTCCACCAGCTGTGTCGAGATGATCGATTGCTGAACGGGGTATTGATTTATCTGCCAGTTAAGTTTTTCGACGCCGCATACGTTTGCCATGTTTGCTTTTCTTCTTCTTGCGATCCTTTTTAAGACTTTTCTTCTTTATATTTTTCTTAACGTTTTTGAGTGCTACTGCACTTAGTTGCCTTGATGAATTGAAGCATAAAGGTAGCGCCATTTTTAGCATGTATTTTATTTACATTAATCCTTTTTAAGAACTTATGAAAAATATAACCTAATCACCATTTTTGCTCCTTGAAAAAACTCCACGGGTTTAAATTCAGAGTCTAATACCTCAAAACCCAGCACTTTAAACATACAATTATTCAAGTCCAACGATATGGTATTTTTAGGTGCTGATATTACATGTAGCAATGGTTTGTATCTTCCATTCAGCATTCGCTCTTTCACAAAGGAACCCATAAGGAAGCTTGGTTTGCACCTTCCAAGATCCACACATTTATTCCCTGCGTGTCTACCATTTTTCAAATGAGTGTTTTCGAAGCCAAACAACACTTGAATTTCGGGAAATAATTTTATTTCTGCGTTATCTAGCAAATATACACTAACCATATCACAGCATGGGTTGACAGTAAACTCAATGTTGGTACTGAACATGTTTAGGTATGAGAGTAGATTATCAATTGTATAGTACCCCTTTTCAACTTTAAATTGTTTCCAAGATTTGTTTGAAAAATACTCAACGGTGCCTCCCCGTATGTTTACATATTTATCGGGAAGCTGTACATCCATTACTCTAACTCTGGTTGCACAAAATGCCGTTGGAAACTCAACAACCGGTTCGCTCATATTACAAACAACTACAACTTCCATGATTGATTACAATATTTTATTGAAGCCTTTTAAGAATATTATACACTGTATTGCACAACAAATAAAAATCATTTACACATTTACAACCTGTTATCACTACATTCCCACTACTGAAAATCAAAGCTATACCTTTATTTAGGGTGAGCTTCATGCTATTATGCAGTTCTGTTTCGTACATTACGGGGTAACTACCTCTAAGCTGCTCGTAAAGACGCGATAAGTTTATTTTAAATCCACTTCTAAGTAAACCAGCTACATTAACGACGTGTGGTTTAAGTACTGAAAAGCACTGATAGTCCAATTTTTGCAATTTTTCTCTCGCTCTATTAAAAATTTCATTTCCTTCAAATTCTGACCTAACACCAACTAATACAAGCTTTCCATTTGAAAAAGTTAATATAGTTCCTCTAGGTTGAAATTTCCAAATACCACCATTAAACCGCAACATATCATAATCAAAGTTATCAATTTCACATGATAAGTACATCAAGTCAACACTACATCCAATGTTCGTTGTTATTGTCATATTAGTTATTTCGCTTCGTCTCGAATTTCCATCCAAAGTCCACCCAAAATGTTCTTTCCTTTCCATTTCTCCACGTCCTTGCTGTTTGCATCCTGAATGTTGATCCCGATTCCCCAATATTGATCCCATTCCGACGCCTCCGCTATGATTGCTTGCTCCGTTCCGATCAATGCCGCTCGCACATGAGGTAGTTGCTCCAACTTTGCCCGTAGTCCAATCTTCATTATTGACGCCGCATTGTCGTACCATTTCTCCGCATCGAAGTTTTTGATCTGACGACCCAGCTTCTTCTGTTGTGACGGTTTGAAAGTCGTCATTATCGCCTTGTATGATTCGTCGTCGTTGAAGAACCGCGCCTTTTCGCTCTGGTACCACTGCTCCACACAATTGTATTTGACGCCGTTGATTGTTATCCATCCGACATTGAAGTTGCTGAACACGCTCCATCCCGATCGAAATAATACGAGCGGTGTGCCGTCGGTTGTTGTACAATATTTAGTATGTTCCATGTTATTTAATAGTATATTACTATTTAATAATGTTAGCTAATATATTGCTACTATTTAATAAAATCGTAACAATGCTTTAGATGGAGAGCGATTAAACAAAACACGACTGATATCAATGAAACAAAACTAAGAATGATTAGATTTTGAGAATGCAAGACTTTATATATTAACTATCTCAACGCTGATTGGGTGATGCATTTTTAAGAATATAGTGTCTTCCATTTAGTCTTATGTTCCACAGCTGTACTTTTTCTCCCCTCCCAAATGCTGATAGCGGTACACTGCCCAGTAGCGTTTCAAATTTTTCAGAGTCAAGAGGTCGAGGGGGTGAAAAGTTGACATCTGAGACAAAGTACTTGACCAAATCAAATATGTTGGAACCAACAGTTTTATCCAGGTAGATTACTTGGTTGTTATCATTTAATTTTACATCTTTTATATTGTTTAACATTAATTTAGCTTTATTTCGTAAATTTTTAGGAAACATTAGCGACAAGTCTGGTTTTTCTTTAGTTTCATTAAACTGCTATTTCGGTTTTAACAGGTTCTTTATCTTGTAAACCACCATTCTTCATAATATCCAACCAACTTACCGGTACCACCGCCATTTTACGTGCCATAATGTTTGCTGAAATAATTAATCAAATGTTTGACAATAGTAGGTTTGAGTAACTTCTTCTTTCTTGAAGCCGAGACTCGTTTACTTGAAATGCTTTTAAGAACTTGACGTTTGGTTTTACTGTTTAGTAACAAGTTATATGCAATCTCAGCAAATGCGTGAAGTAGAGATATGGGTGCTACTTTTATAACAGCTGAAACAACTTTAGACGATGATCCACCAAGAAACTTTAACGCTGGTAAATTACGTTCAATATTTCGAGACATTTTAAAAATTTAGATGTCTTTATCTTTTTAAGAATATACAAACAACTGCTCATCGTCGGGGAATATACATTGTCTCACTCTCAATACAGTTTCCGTAGCTCGTTTCAGATCAAGAAATAAATAACCATACAGTTCTCTAGTTGCTTGCTCAAACGCGCTTGGTAGAAAATGCGGTTTAGAAGGCCACATTTGCCTACCTAACGTATGAATCATTGACTGGTCCCGGAAGTTGGGAAACAACACCATATATTGAGCATTGCGGGTGATTGTTCGCATATATTTACCTTCATGATACAAATTTTGAGTAACAAAAATAGTACTTAGCTTATTATGACGCATTTTAGAGAATGCCGCTGCAAGCTTTTTGTCATTCGTAGCCTCAATCATTAAGTCATCGAGTATATAAATTGTATGTCCATTACCAGTAGGAAACTCTGTGGGTATGCTTTCGTAAAGCTCCAAATTTAGTATTTCTTTCAGCATTTTACCATAAATATCTTGAAATATACTGTAACAGTACAAAATTTTATCTATTTTACCATCGAAAAGGTTATGCTTGAGTAATCGATATATCCATAAAGTCTTTCCGCTACCTGTTTGACCACTTATAACGCACGTGAACGGTAATTCGAGAGGTAATAGTACGTTATCAGTATCACAACTTTGAACGTCAACTTGACATATTAATGACATAGTTTTCGGTTGAGCTCTACAAGTTTTCTTATGTCTATGCAAATGCTGACGAGTAGTGTAAGCACGATTACAGTTGACACATACATGTTCCATGATTATGTAAGATAACAATGATTCCTTTTTAAGAACTTTGTATCGCTATTATGTACCCCTGTGTAACCCTATTCTGTATCCCTGTGTATCCTATTCTATACCCCTATGTACCCATATGTATCCTATTATATTTATACCATCTACAGAGAACGCTTTAGTACCCTATGATATGTACTCATGTGTACCCCCACTCTGTACCCCTATGTGTCCCATTGTGTAACCCATATATTCGTACTTTGTAGCCCTACTGTGGTACCTTTTGTACCCATACATAGGTCGTAATCGTGTTCATGTACCCATGAATTCATTGATTTGGGGTACCCCAACCACTTTACTAGGTATTATGTACCCTTCTTAGTCTTACGCTTTCGTATTATTTTCTCGATTTTATATGTATCATCTGCAACATATACTTTTTGAAGCTCCTGAGTATAAAACCTACCTAAAATGGTTTCATTATTTGCATCATTTATCTCATATACCGGAGGGTTATGAGGAAAAAGTTGATTAACTGTAAACAGTTCTCGCGACCATAACTGATTGAAGCCGCGCTCAAACGGTAAAAGTTCTTTGCTTATTCGTACAACGTCTCCGAATTGGAATTTATATCGAACATCATTGTCTTCAGATGGGAAGAGCTTCTCTCGTGTATCATCCTCATCATCCGTCGAAACTTTGGAAGGAATAAATCCATAACTATTTTCAGTGTTATTGTAGCCATCAACAAGTGACTGTAACTGGTCTATATATCGCTTGGTGTTATTTGCTGTTAGAAACTTGTAGATTTTACTCTTTAGTGTACGTATGAATCGCTCAGCAATACTTGCCTTAGTTTCTTTGTTCTTAGCTCTGTATGCATTGACACCTTTACTTTTACAGTAGTCATAAACTAAGCTGTTAACAAACTCTTTACCGTTATCAGTTTGAAAGTTATCGGGTTTTGTTTCTTCAAACACCGATTTGAGAGCTGTTAGAATGGTATTTGCCACTTTATTTTTGACTGGAACCACCCTTGCAAACTTTGAAAAACAAACAATGATTACAAGCAAGTACTTGTAACGATCGTTGTAGGTTATAAGGTTCGACATGTCAGCTAAATCTGCTTGAAATAAATCATTTAAACTTTTAACAACTGTGCGTCGCCGTTTAAATCTAAGTCTTCGGGGTTTGTGCAAAGTATAAGTTTCTTGTGCTCGTAACCAATCCCGTACTTGTGTTAGAGTAGCTTTAACACAAAGCTTTCGAGCCTCTGCGTATAATTTAGGTGCCGTGGAAAACCCCGCAACGTTCGTAGGGTCGTAATATATCCCATTAAACTTCGCATCCATTGCAGTTCCATAATGTCAGTAACAATAAGCTTTTAAGACACTCCTGCATGTTTAACACCTTTGCAGTGCGCAGGTGTCTATATCAGCTCAGACAAAGCAACGCGGGCAAAAGGTGCTATAACACAATTTATGGAATTAGACAACATATAGAAATACTAAACTACAGACTACAACACATAATATACTACACATGAGAATATTCAATGATCATTACACATACACTCCAATAACTTTAAAAAATTTATATCACAATGTCCCATAAGCATAAGATGTAACTCCATCGTCCATAATACATTATAACGTTTGTAGTAGAACGCTGATAAGACTCGTTTTATTTAAATTTCACTGTATTTAGTATTATGTGCTTGTTTGGTTTGAATTAATATTCATTTTATGTCGCATCTTGCTACTGTTGAATAGCGTATCCACGTAATTTTGATGATTGATTATATTTTTTACAACATTTTTCTTAATTCCCTTTGCCCTCTTCTTTTCG